>JAFBJT010106266.1:0-18628 GCA_016785325.1 Chascanopsetta lugubris
CCCCCCCCCCCCCCCGGTGAAGATCAGACTCATGTAATATTTTGCTTGTTTCACTCGCACAAGAAAAAGCTAAACGACGGCTCGATGGACTTTAGGATTTCTTTGTGGTGCATAGAGGCGGGAGATGTTCGTCTGAGACAGAGAGAAGAAGAACGGTGAGTTAAGGCCTTTGGGCAGAGTTCGTTTTGCGCTGAACGTCGGTGATGATGAGGAGGGAGGACGGGCGGCGCGGCAGCAAACAGGACGTGGGATGATGTGAAACGCTTCTTGGTTTTGTAACATCAGTGTTTGAGTGGAACATGAAACTGTAAACAAGTGATATTCACATCCAGCCTGAAACATCAGAGGAAACCTCAACAACCAGTCACAGTGTGAGTTCCTCTGCAGAGTGACTTTGATCTCACTGGCCAATGACGTTCTGAGGGGGGATTCATGTCTGCATCCTTCTGGTGCATTACAATCATGTATCAATACTCATCACTCTTTATAGAATATGTATTTCTTTTCTTGGCGAAAGATGAGAGGAGCATGAGTTTTGCATATTCTTCAGATTGTGTTTCTGCTGTTGACTGTCATGGCACCGCTCAGCTTCCAACCAGAGGTAGGTTTCGAAGGACTGGCAGTCAAACCGCCACAGCTTCACGTGGAGAGAATAATTATGGCACAGTGAATCTGGCAGTGGTCGCCGTCACGTGATGTGGTGTATAAATACAAAAGTGTGTATGTGTGTATGTGTGTGCGCGGTTGTAAGGCTCCGGATCCAGCTGGCACTTTTCTTTCAAGTGTTTGATTAAGTGGTGATGAAAAGGTTTTGGGCTCCCTGCCTCTGTTTGGACAATCGGGGGCAACCCGCCGCGGAAAAGCGCCTCCTCCGCAATCTGCCCCTTCCAGAGTGAGCGCTGCCACAGCTGCTTTGCTCAGATCTGAGCAAACGTGCGGCAGCAGCGCATCGAGGGAAGCTGCTGCAGACGCATGTAACGGAATCGCTCGAGGTCGGAGGAGGCTGGAAAACTAACGACGTCCTCAGCTGTTCCAAACTTACTTCAGGAACAATCCTCGCACCACCACTTCAAACCCGAGGCTCCGAGGCTGCAGGACATCGACGCGGCTCAAAGAATGGGTTTGGCATCACTACTTTGACTTTGCCAAAGTATTTCTTTAAGTGAAGTGGGGGGGGGGGGGGGGGGGGGGGGGCCAGGGGGGGGGGGGGGGGGGGGGGGGGGGGGGGGTCAGGCCTGCTGGGGAGATGGGACGCGATGGTGAGAATAACCGTGGAAACGAAGCGGGAGGCGGCTGAATGTCGCCCTGAAAAGCCGAGAGCCAGGATCAGTACGTCCCGAACTCCCATCACTTCCCGTCCGCGTCGGACTCAGAGCTGTGTGTAAATGCAGGGGTCGGTTACGTGGGAAAGCTTGGTGGGTTTCGAGCCCCCCACCGTTGGTGACTGAGACGCGCGGCAGCCCCTCAGTGTTTGAGGAAACCTTGCATCATTTCCAGCGGCAGCGGGAAAATGATGGTGGAGTTCTTCTCGGCGGCGATGGTGTTGAGGGTCTGCAGGTAGCGCAGCTGCAGCGCGGACGGAGACTCGGCGATGACCAGCGAGGCTTCCTTCAGGGCGCGGGAGGCGTTCATCTCCCCCTCGGCCGCGATCACCTGGGGGGGGGGCCCAGAGGAGGGGGGGGGGGCCCAGGTCAGTCTCACACCTTTACACCGTCTTAAAGACCTGCTCTTTTCCTTCGGAGCCTCTGGAATCCCGCGTGTGTGTGAGCGCCCCCTACCTTGGCCCTGGCCTCTCTGCTGGCCTCCGCCTCCGCAGCCATGGCCCTCTGGAGCTGGAGGGGCAGTTTGACGTCTTTGATCTCCACCCGCTCCACCTTGATGCCCCAGTCGTCGGTTGCGTCGTCCAGACTCGTCTAAAAAAAAAAAGAAAGACACAAAGCTTGGATTTGTCCCCGTTGAGACCTGAAGCCAACGAATGAGCCTGAACTTCCCCAAATCAAACCAATCCTGTTCATCAGAGAATCCTGAAGCGCTGAGGGCGTCTGACTTCGCCTGGTTCAAAAACCTGCTGTTGTACTGCTCTTTACTCTCCAGCAGATGGAGCTCTCTCAAGCTCGTGAATAAAGGAGGGGGATTAGAACTGAAGCAAACACGTCACTCCACATCCAGCTCACTCCGCATCCAGCTCACTCCACATCCAGCTCACTCCACAACCCCAGCTCACTCCACATCCAGCTCACTCCACATCCAGCTCACTCCACAACCCCAGCTCACTCCACAACCCCAGCTCACTCCACAACCCCAGCTCACTCCACAACCCCAGCTCACTCCACAACCCCAGCTCACCCCACCACTCCACAACCCCAGCTCACTCCACGGCCTAAAGGCCGCACACACTCCCCTTGGAACCGGACCTCACCTGCATGCTGTGCGCGATCTCCTCACGGTCGGACAGGATCTCCGCCAGGTTCTTGGTTCCCAGCACGTTCCTCAGCGTGGTCTGAGCCAACAGGCGGGTGGCGGCGTCAGCGTTGGTGATGTTGGCCACGGCCAGAGTGGCGTTCTGGACCCGGTAATACACCACGCCGTCCACACTCACCGTCACCGAGTCTTTGGTCAGGACCTGAGCGGAGGACGGAGACGGAGCGGCTCGGTATCGATGCACTGCTCAAACCAGCGCAGCAAGATTTTCAGGTGGTCTTTGTTGAACAGGAGTGGGGGGGCTCATATCGTACCTCTTGTGGTGGGATATCAAAGGTGATGGTGCGCATGTCCACGTTAATGAAGCTGTCGGTGCACGGCAGGATGAAGAACAAGCCTGTGGAATGAGGAGAGGAAGCCGCTGTAAACAGCATCTCGAGGAAGCGTCTTCACAAATGTTTGAAAAGGCCTCGGCCGACGAGTCGGACAGACGGGCGACTCCGGCGCTCTGGAGTCGGCAGCTGCGCCGGCGCCGACGCAAAGCTGCCGATATTTGCAGCTTTTATGAGCCTGTTTCACTTCAACAACTGAATGAGTGCAATCGACAGAGGGAGGGAGGCCGGTCCCTGCGCGCAGCAGACGCGCAGTCATTAACCAACACTAACATGCGCAGTTATTTAACCAACATTAACATGCGCAGTTATTTAACCAACGTTAACGCGCGCAGTCACTTAACGAACACTAACACGCGCAGTTATTTAACGAACACTAACACCACGGCAGCGAGGTGCGTGTGGGCGGCGCTTCCTGTCGGGATCTGCCGCGTTTTAAACGCCGAGATCTCAGCCATCTGTTGGGAAGGCGAGAGGAAAACAATGGCGGGCGACTGGTGCCGTTTGCGCCCTGACATCCTGCATTCATCCTCTCACTCCCCCCCGCCTCCGACGGGGTCCGAGACCCTCTTGATCACGTGACAAACATCCTCACGAGTCCCTTTCCACAGCTGAACGTACGGGCACACGTTCGACTGATGTTGATGGAGAGGGAATGGCGGCGTGAGGGTGGGGGTGAGGGGCATTATGGGAAACCTCCACTTCAGCGCGGGCTGCAGCAGCGCCAGGAATGCGGGGGTTTATTAGCAGAGAGCTATTATTACCAGGCGCTGTCATGAAGAGGGTCCCTGCCTCTCAGAGGAGTCACATTTCAGTTTCAGATCAGTTAAAAAAAGAAAAGGAGAAATCAAACCGACGCGGAGACGGTGGATTATGAGATGTATGCAAATCAATCCTTGTGGGAGTCTGTATTTTTATTTCAATAAATTCACGGCCTTTCAAAGGCAGACGTTGGGCGGCGGCGCAGATGAAGGCGCTCACACAACTCGTAAACACACACACACACACACGGGTGCTGGTCTGTGTGGCGGCAGGTCAGCCGGTGTGACCTTTGACCTGGGTTCTTGTGCTGTTGTTATTATTATGGGCTGTGCATAAGTTCCCATTTCAATTTGAGCCAGAGGTTTGTTTTCCTCGTCGTTCCCACCAGCCAACAGGAAGTGGGGGGGGGGGGGGGGGGGGGGGGGGGCCCCCCAGGGGGGGGGGTGTGGACCCACCATAACCGGCGGCTGCCTCAAAGCTTTACGCTGAGCAGAGCGGTCACGTGACAACGAGCCGAGGAAAAAGACATAGAATCCATCTCTGTCAAATACTTATTTCCAGTAACTCACTCTACGTACATCTGCATGTTCTCTGAATCTCTTCATGTGGGAGTCAATGTGCCCGTTTGTGGACGAGTGAATTTCCCATCGGGGATTAATAAAGTTCGATCCCATCCGATCCTCCGTGTTGTCATGGCAACATACGTCACGGCCGCCAGCAACAGGAAGCATTAGTGAGGAATCTAACCAGAGTCAAAATGGAGGACCAGAGCACAGATGAGGGGCTCGGCTTCCCACAGCCGCAGATCCGAGTTCCTGAGTCTTTGCTGTGTTGAGGTGAACGGAGCCGAGAGGAGCTGCTGCCATTAAAGAACCTCATGATGTCACGGACAAACACTTCACTCATTCACCGTGAGGCACGAGCTGGATGAATCACATTCCAAAGAAAGAGAATTCGGTGCAGTAGAGAGGATATGTGTACGTGTGTGTGTGTGTGTGTGTGTGTGTGTGTGTGTGTGTGTGTGTGTGAAACAAACAGTCGTCTCTGACCTGGTCCTTTGGCTCCTCCCCGTAAGATGCGGCCCAGGCGAAAGATGATGGCGCGTTCGTACTCCTTCACGATCTGCGCAGAGCAACGAGCACAGTTCACTCTGAGCTCTGGACACGGGCCACACATTCAACTCATTCTGCAAACACACGTCATAACGACCCATCCACTCATTGATTGGACAGTAAACGCGCTCAGCTGTCTGTGCTCGGAGGAAGTGAAGAGGCAGCCGACCTTAATGCACATCCAGATGGAGATGGGGAGGGTGAGCAGCATGAGGATGAGGGAGAAGCCCACCAACAGCCACCCACACAGGCCGATGTCTGTGTCTGGGTTCTCCAGCGCTGCGGAGCAGAGGGCCGGCGTCAGAACACAGGCCTGGATTCATGCATTCACCTCCGTCAGTCACCAGCGCATGAAAGTCATCAGAAGAAAAGAACAGACACACACACACACTCACACACTCTTGCTAATCGTCCTAAGTGCTGTGGCGTTGACCTGAGCCTTTCATCAGCTTCTCGCTTTAATCAGCTTCTGACGTCTGTTATTGTTTTCTGCTCGAGTGAAGTCAGACTACTAAAGGCGCCTCTGGAACTAAAGGCGGACCTCCACCGGACCTGGTGTGTTGTGTCCAAACCAGGGGTCCACAACAAGAAAGTGTGATGTGTGTGTGTCTGCATTCAGAGTCTTTTCATTCGTTACAGACTTTAAGAAAAGACAGCGCGGGTCTGTGCCCGAAATAAACTCAGTCAACGAGCAATGAGATGTTTTGAATGTCACGTTTTCGTGTAACAGTAAAGATATTGATGAGTTCATCCTGAGGGCTGCGGCCAATCACGGCCATGTTCCATTTAGCCAATTGTTGGTACCTACATTTTGTTCTATTGGCTTCATAAATAAAGTGGATGGTGATTAGGTTTGTAAACTATGGGCTGACATACTTTACTTTGGCTTTGATTGTTGTGTTTACAGCCTTGAATGTGTGTTGTGTGAGTGGGATTCACAAACACCCCCATGAATCACCCGGGGGCCACACCCAAAGCTCTCACTGATCACAGAGGGACACACTGTGCTTTCATCCACTTTATAAACAACAACAACAACAACAACACACGACTCATGCAACCAATCAGCGGCTCCGTACCTGCATCGTGTAAATCGAGCCTGTCTGCACCTACAGGCAAAGTTAAAGGTCAGGTTGTGCAACACACATTCACCAATACCGACGAAGTGACGCCCGTCGCCATGATGAAGAGCAGCTCCGCGCTGCGTCACAGCCGCGCTCCGCGAACATGACGCAACCGGCAACTGCGCCAATTAGCTGCAGCAGATACGGGCCATAACCTGCTTTACACACCGCAAAATGAGCTTCCGCTGACACCGATTTGCATGAACATTTGATTCGATTTGAAGAAAACAACCAAACGGTTCCGACAGACCGGGTCGAAGCGACGCGTTTGCTCGGCGGCAGGATTGACAGCGATCGGCTCGGTTCGGCTCTGCGGAGACACACATTCTGGACGGGATCGCACTGATGACTTTACCCTGTCGGGACCTGCGGCTAACGGGGGCGCCTGCACAGCGTTAGCATGTAGCATGTAGCATGTAGCATGTAGCATGCTAACGAGCGAGCCGTCGGCCCCCGGCTCATTTGACTCATGTTTGCTTTGGGACCGTGGAAGAACCCGCCGCTCCGTGATACCGTGAGAACCCACTCGAGCGCCGAGGGTCTTACCCGACTGACGCTCCCTCCTCCTGGACTCCTTCATGGCTTGCTCCTCGCTGTTCGCCTCCATGTCTGCCATCTACCGAGGGTGGGACCCGCTGGGAATGGGTGGGAATCTGGGTGGGTGGGCGTCTGTGGGTGGGTGTCCTGAGATGACCAGAAGTCTGCTGCAGCTCCGCGGGGTGGGCGCGTGCTTCCCTCTGCCTTGACTTGCAGGTGTGAGCAGTTGTGCAATCCTGGAAGTGTTGCCAGGCAGGGGGCGTGGCTCAGGCAGGAAGGGGGTCGCATTAAAAACAACAACAGCAGTAAATAATAGGTAGGAGCAAAGACAGTGGTTAAAAACAGCAAAACAATACAAGATTTCATACATAGGGAGGTTTATTTGATCATCTTCATCATATGAGTTCACTTTGTTGAATGATTCACTGATTTGTAAATAAAGGCAGCCCCCCCCCCCCCCCCCCCCCCCCCCCCCCCCCCCCCCCCCCCCCCCCCCCCCCCCCCCCCCCCCCCCCACCTCCCCCCGCCTCTCTCTCCGTCTCTCGCATAGAGCTCAGAGGTTGGAAGCTTTATCGTTGCACTCCGGCTGAGAGGGGGAACCTTTATCGCGTTGCACAGGTTGGAGATGCGTGGTTATCGGGCACAGAGGATATGCACAAATGCTAATGAGAGCCCATGGCATGATGGGAGTGTGACAGTGGGGGGGGCGGGGGCGGGGGCTGTTGGTTTTCTCTGAACTCCACCAAACACTTTCCTCCCTACCTGCTGAGCACAGGCTTCTCGGAGCTTTGATCATCACTGCCCCCCCGCCCCCCGCCCCCGCTGCAGCGACTCGTACACAAACATGCACATGCTCTTAAACACACACTGAGGCGCCGCCGCCGCCGCGCTGCCAGGGGTAGCTAGCTGCGCTGAAGAAAATAAAAAAATAAGAATACCCCACAAGCTTTTATTTTGTTGAACCATTGCACCTTGAGCAAGTCGACTTACGGCGGGAAACGCGCAGGATGCTTCTCTTTTAACACAGCGGCACCGTCCTCCATGTTTTATTAATGCTGTGGACAGGACGAGTACATTTCCACCACGCCGCCGCCGCTCGCCGCCGCTCGTCACCGCCGCTCGCCGCCGCTCATGTTTATAATGAAGCTTCTTCTTTTTCCAAACATCGCCAAGCAGCACAGCGCCGATGTGAAAATAAGCCTCGAAACGAGCGCTATCTCGGCCCGAGCTGATGAAACCTCCCTCCCGCTACGTCACGGCGCGACGGCCTCGCACTCAGACCAAGTTTTTTCTGCTGCAGAGGAAGTTTGCCCAACTTTCCACTTCTGTCTTTATGATTAATTAAACGTTATCTCCTGTGTAACTCCGAGTGAAATCAGTAATCCCTAAATTAAATATTTGTCAGGTTTGTCGCAGCTTCAGGTCGTGTTTCCGTCAAGGATCCCACACGAGGTAATCAGCCACAAACTGCACCTAAAGCAGATCTGAGGCTATTTTTAAACCCGGGGGCAAAAAAAAAAAAAAAAAAGCACTTTATCAACTTTCTCAACCTCATATTTGTGCTGACATCTCCAGACGTGTCCGAAGCTGTTAGGAGAGGCCAGGACGTGATGTGACTGAAGCTCACAAGAGACAAACTGAGTGGCTCACAACTTACTCTAGTGGTGAGAAAAGGGTATTACAGATTGGCCTCTGTTGATATTTTTAGATGCTTTTTGAAAACTTTTACATAAAAAAAAAAAAGTGTGTATATCTCCTTTAAGAGGCACATCCATGACAGTTCCATAGACCTCATTATGTAATTAAAGGTGCAGTGTGCACAACTGTTGGCTTATGTCTGTCACTTCTATCCATAGAAATAGAATTACAAAACAATTATTGAGATATTATTGCAAAAATCACCCCAATGTACGACTTGCTTTTTACATGACCCTAAAATGTGCCCGTTAATGTTTATTTACCCGAGGAGCGGGTCCTCTCTACGGGGGCCGCCATGTTTTTACAGTAGCCCAGAGTGGACACGCTGAACATCTTTTGAGTTTTAATGGAGTCTACCATTGGTTCTCCTGCAGGCTGGGAGGAACAAGGGTGAGGTGATGGATTCAAAATGCCACCTCACCAGTAGATGTCACCCAATCTTACACACTGCACCTTTAGGCAAAGTGTGATCCGAGCGCAGAGGTTTTCCGGTTATTACAGAGGAGTAAAAACTCCTGGTGCCTCCGGAGGTGTGCGGAGCTGTCAGGAGTCACCAGGAGAGCTCCGTCAGGTGGAGGCAGGAACGTGGGCACATGTCACCGGTTCGGAATCGCTCGATGAAAATCAGTTTATGAAAAAAGCGGAAGAAGAAGAAGAAGAAGAAGAAGCAGAAGAAGAAGTCATTTTGAGCAATGTTGAATGGGTTCTCCGCGGCTGACCTTGTGGGGGATGCAGCCGCTCGGTGAATAATGGAAACATGCGGTGATTCAGCAGCAAACCTCGGCTCCTCGGAACCAAACACATTCTGGCAAAGCGGCTGTGAGACGGTGGTGACTTTGGTCCGCCGTGACAACGCTGCTGGCAAAGCTACCTTTAATCAGCCTCGTCTGGACTGGTTCTCGCAGTGAGGAGTCGCAGAAACACAACGCTCATTGTTGTTGTCACATTGTGAAATTGGACCAGAATGACTGGAAACTTCTTGATCTGTTGTCGATGTTATTTTCATCCGTTTGATGATTGTTTCAGAAGCAGGGTTATGAAACGTGACTTGGCAGATTAGCATGAAACCGGGAAGATAGAAGGAAGCAGTGAGGAGGAAATCCAGGTGTGGATCTGGACCAGGTTCTGGATTTGGAGAGAAGTCCGGTTTAGTCTGGTTTAAAAATCAGACTTCATTTTTAAGACCATTTCTTTCGTCAACGTTTAACATCTTAAATGTTCTCAGACACAAAGTTCAATCGAGCTACTTTAGACTTTTCTTTGTGGCTCCAGGGGCGGAGCCAGACAATCTTTGAAGGCGTGGCCAGACTGAGACCATTGTGCGCACAGCTGTGCCACAGAAGCTTATTTTTTCATATGTGGGACGTTGCTGTGGATTTGCTGTGTGTGCAGCAACTATAAAGAACAATTTACATAATTATATAAACATTTCCATAATCAGAAATGAAATATGCGATATTTATACCAGTGTATAATTGTTATTTTTTCAACAGAGGTCTCCGTATCCATTTTGGAGTTTCAGTGATATTTGAACTCCACGCCTGGATCACGCAACGTCATCACTAGATGGCACTAGATCCTGCACAGCACCACCCGGCGAAACAGCCACAAAACAAGGGCCACTGCCACATTCCACAACATGTCAATAAAAGGTTCAAAACATTGGTTTGGGTCTTTACCAGTATTCAAAAAACTCTGAGTTTCCACCTGTAGTCTCAGATTCACATAGACTGTCTTTCATTGACGGATAGAAAACAGTAGAAATGGCAAATAGCTGGATTTCGGCCGTTTGATGACTTCCATGTCAGCGGCTGTGCTGCTGTTTACGCGCGCACAGTAAAAAAAAGAAAGAGTTGCACGACTCTGAGATAATGTATCGTGAGGCTGCAGAGATTTCATCTTCCAGCAGATACAAATGTGATGCCCTGCGCTGTTTCAGCCGCATAACTCAGGAGAATATGAGAGGCTTCACGAGGCAGGAGCTGAAAACCTGTTCCTGGAAGCGATGACAGCCACGGCCTCAGGTGTCTGAGCTCAGGGTCCCGCTCCATGTCAGCGATACAGCCCAGGGTCCCGCCACCTTCCCTGGCTCTCACCATCAGCATGAATGTGTGCGTGTCCTCGGGGCTTCGCTTTACACAAACACGGCGTCGCCACCGTGTCATTTCTACCCGTCTAATCTCCTCAAACCTGCAATCTGATCCTGGCTGCGAGCCACTTAGCTGGATTCAGACGAGGGTCAGCTCCGGTTGACTCGCGACGGACGGGACGGCCGAGCGTTTCTCGCCGTCAACCCGGAGAAGAGAGGAGGACGAATTTGGGGGCTTTAAAGGGACGTTGTGTGTAATTACACAGCCTCACAGCGCGAGTGATAACGCCAACATGAATCAGAAAGTCGGAGAACATCTTCCCGACGCGGCGAAACAGAAAGGAGAGGGGGAATTCTTGTATTCGCTCAAGTTATTAAAATCCTTGACAACTGCGGAGTAATTGGGAGAGATGATTCATCCACAGGCGTGGAAATGACTTTATTGTTCGCTTCACAAAGCCGCCGACAACAATGCGGAGGCATGTTTTTCTGTGTGAAAGGTCGCGGGGGTCACAGCTCTCATCAGAACCGGCGCCAACAAACCCGTGAAGTTCAGAAGAGGGACGACACAAAAGCTACGAGGAGGCGACGGAGCGAAGCACAGGCGGCGTATCAAGGTGGACGTAGCGTCCGCGACGTCAACCGTTGCTTTCTGCCCAGCGCTTTTGTGGCAAATTGTGGGCGTGTCCCGTGTCGCCATCTTGCAGAACGCTAACTCCTCCTACTTCCTGGTTCATTCAAAAACAGCCAAAGAGGCGGAACACACACGGAGCTGTGGGTCACCTCATCTGCGGTACATGTCAGGTCAGCTCGGGTGTAACTCTGGAGGCCACGCCCCTAATTATGCGCAATTTCTAGCGTTGACAACATAAGAATAAGCCAGTTAGGAACCCCCCCCCCCCCCGGACAGTTGTCATGGTAACACATGTGACTCAATGTTGTACCAGACTTTAAACATTCATCTCTGAAGTTCATCATTTTAACATGGGAGTCTATGGGGAGTCAGCCCCCAGTGGTCACGCTATGAACTGCACGTTTTTTCACTTCCTATTGTGCTTCATCCGTCTGCACCGGGTGGTTGCCCCTTGGAGTGAAGAGAGTGTGGGTGGATCCTGCCTGTGTGTCTGTGTGGTGGAGCGACGGTGGGGGGGGGGGGGGGGGGGCGTTGGGGGGGGGGGAGCAGATGGGTCACGGGGAGAAAAACGTATCAGTGTGTGTGGGGTGACATCCGGAGATCATTACGTCCAATCAGAGCGGCGCAGGAAGTGCCGAGAGATTGAGATTGATGGCAGCAGACGGCTGCCTTACAGCTTTGAATTAATGAGCAGAAAGAAGAAAAGAGGGACACACAATAACAACAACAACAACGACAACAACAACACAACCACAGTCTCCTCTCGCCGCCGCAAAGAGAAAAATGCCCACTCTGTTCTTTCACTGCGCCGCCATTGTGCCGCTTCGAGGAAAGTTCGCAGGCAGGAAGGTCGAGAAAGCGAGATGAGTTTTTAATCAATGCTGGAGTTGATGGTGCGAACGCTGACAATGCGGCGGCCGGCTGGAGATAAACACATGACTGTTTTAAAAGCGGCGGCGGTGATTTTTAGTCTCTGTATATTTTCTAAGAGAAGAAACGGAGGATTTCACACAAACGTCTGTGAAAAGCGGAATCAACAAGATGAATGAAGGTGTGAACTCGTACATCACCTCACAGAGGAATGTCTGCGCTGGAAACGTCCGTTATTTTCTCTGCTGTTTCATTCACCTCTGAAGTTGATCGTTTTAAAATGGGTTAGTCACTTTTGGAGTCAGCCTCAAGTGGCCACTCTTTGAACTGCAAGTGTTTCCACGTCCTGAATTGGATTCGAAGCTTGAACCGAAAAGGAATGTTCTCTCCTGCTCTAACTAATCAGAAAACCGACTCGATGTCTGTGAAGGTGTCGATGTGAGGATTCTATCGACGGGAGGGTTTGACCTTTTGACCTGCCCCTAAAAACCGCGCACCACAGTGACTTCAGACATCGAGCCAATCGAAAACCAGACGCACTAGAAACCTCTGCAGACACACGTCAATGTACAACCCACACGGAGGAGTCCGCGGACTGTTAGCTGCGACTGCGCGCGCTGCCATTGTTAGCATCGTCCAGCACCGTCCAGGTTCCAAAGAGCCGGCGGAGCCCGTCAGGGATCGAGGCGGACTGGAGATGGGAGCACGGCCCAACAAACACAAAGCACCCCTGACTTTGTTAGGGTTCAGACCGAGACGACCTCCTGAAACGGGGGTCCGCCGTGCTCGTGATTACTCTTCTCGCACCTGCCCAATCTCATCACAGCGAGGGCAAGAAGGGAAAGCGGAGTCAAACACAGCCTGAGAATAAATAAACACCCTGCTCCGGCCACACGTTGTAATAACCCATGCGATCAGCAGGGGGAGGGGGTGTGCGCACTGCAAACCTGCGGCTTGTGTTGGGAGAGTAGATGTCTATCTATAATCAATACAGCACAATCTGGCCTTATCTTCCTCTCTGATATGCTGCACAGCCACTTTTCCACACCCTCCCCGTGTCCTCCGGCATCGCATCTGAAAATGGCCGACAGCAATTATGGATCGTCACCTTTTTTCCAATAAGCTGCAGTCAGCGCGGCCCCGCCGCTCCCACAGACGCAGAATTCGGTCAGAGAAAGAAAATAACTTTTTCTTTTTCAAAGTAACAAGAAATAAAGAAATGAAAGCAAGGAGGCGCTGAACGTGTACGATTGGGTGACCTCCAGAGGTGAAAACTGGAATGACGGCTGACGTCGACCACAGGTTCTCCCGCACGTTCGGAAGAGTGAGGGTGAGGTGATGATCCAACTTCACCTCTAGAGGTCACCACATCTTACACACTGCACCTTTAAGAGTGATTCCCGCATCGTGTTGTCACTCCCCCTGTTCCGTCCCTGTTGAATTGCCCCGCCCCCCCACCGGCCGGTGACCTCAGAGTCAGTGCCGCCCGAGGCTCCACGGAGAGAGAGATGCACCCCCATCCGCTATCTCCGGTCCACTTCAGTGATGTCACTGTCCCTTACGCAGAGACTTTATAATATTCATACGGCGCTGACCCTCCGCGACATCCGGCATATGGCACCTGAGGCGTAATCCCTCAGTTTCTGACAAGGCGAGGTTATTTTACTTATGCAAATTCTTGTTTTGTTTACGTGCCCTCTTTGTTTTGTTTTTTTTTTAGTTTTTTTTTTTTAATCCCTAGGATTTTTTTTTAGGTTTTGTCTTGTTGTGCAGCCCTCGCGGACTACTGGGAGAGGATGGCAGTGGCACAATGGAGTGATGGCATGGCTCTGAGACAGGAGGAGAGGGAAGAAAGGCGGGTGGGGGGGACAGGGGGGGGGAGATAGAGTGGTGCAGAGTGGTGGATAGAAGCTGCCCTGCTGCTGGAGGCTCGCCACAGGCTACGTCTGACATCCCCCCCTCTCTGACGGACTGATGAGATTACCCTGACATTTTTTTCCCTTCTAACTTAAATTGCATTACCACCAGGATCTTATGTTTGGCAGATCTCCATATTCTTCTCAGGGGGATTTAGCTTCCATTTTGCTCCCTGCTTCATTCTCTCCTCTCTCCTTTCACAGGGATGAAACCTGCTTTACATGTATTATCCCTTGGCAGGACGACACGGATCCCATTCCAGGGACCGTCACCCAATATATATATATATATATATATATATATATGTATATATATATATCACTGTGCGGTGGCACAGTGGTCGCACCACTCGCGTTGTAAACCAGAGTGATGCAGGTCACTGTGGACGGCGGTGACCTGTGACATTTGATTAGTCGAGTATCCTTGTACGTCGGAGTATTAACGGAATGAACTAACCGAGCAGCTCGGCCTCGGGGGTGGGGGGGGTGGGGAGAGGGGGAGGGGGGAGGGGCTAATTAAATATTTCAAAAGCAAATTCAAATACGGACCCTGAACTGTACCAGTCAGGGTCACAGGAGCATGTTTTTATTTATTCTTTTAATGCCACTCATTTACATCCGACCTTCGCAGCTTCACCTTGACATTTAAAGGTGCAGTGTGTAAGATGTGGCGACCTCTAGAGGTGAAGTTGCATGTTGTATCCATCACCTCACCCTCACCCTTCTGAACATGAGGAGAAGCCACTCCTCATGTAAACATACATTAATGGACTCATTCTAGGGTAATAACACATTGAGGTGATTATGAATGGATGAAAATGTCAGTCTGTGGTTCTTTTGTATTTCGTTGAGAAGTTACAAAAATGACAGACATTTCACACACTGCACATTTAAGGCTAACTGACAAATTAGGGCGCCGTTTTTTTTTTTGGGAGGGTCGTGGTTGGAGTCTTCGAGGCGCCGCGCGGCGTAATGGTCTCAATTAGTCTAAAAGTCAGCGCAGGTAATAATTCACCTCTCTCAGGCTTCATTTCCTCGGATTCAAGTCGAGCGCAGCACAGGAAATGACACTTCAGGAGCTTTTAAAAGATGATGGGGACAAGCGGAGCGATCAGGGTGCTAAATCAGGTGAGCCACTTGCCATGAGGGGGCGGCGGCGGCGGCGGCGGCGGCGGCAATAGCCTGTCAGTCGCCGTGGTGACATGTTCATCAAGGGGCAGGTGACATCACTCAATCACAGCAACGGTCAGCGACACAGATCCCTTTTATTGAAGTGGCTCTCGGCCCAAAATCAGTCAGTGACAGATTGGTTCATTTGAGGAATGGGTGTTGGGAGACATATTAGGACACGCCCACTTCCCAGACCCGATAGTGGAGCGATAACGGCCAATGCTCATCCAGGGAATTCAATCATTAAAGGACAAAACGGGAAGACTCCCTGTTGGTATCGGCACTAAAAAAAGGATGATGATTGGCAGACAGACGTCATTAATGCAGGTAGTAGGTTATCAGCTCTTTCAGGTAGACTCCGCCCCCCCCCCCCACCTGGGACACGTCACTCCGCCCCCGTCTGGCCCGTGACCCCGTTTCCAGGTCCCTAAATTCTTCACGACCCCAATTAGAGTTGTCAACTTGTCACGTTGAATTTGGGCTTCGGCACACTATTCTATTTCCAAGAGTTTTTGAAGGAGACATGCAAATTAACCATTCAGTCAAATGCGGGATTTAATTAATTTCGTGATTCTTCTGGAGCTTTTAAAGGTGCAGTGTGCAGGAATTTGGGGGATTTACTGGGATAATTGGAATATGAAGTGGAAAATCTACCAACTGTTTGTTTCTTTAGAATCAGCCTCAGTGTCTAGATTCGCCCAGATATGATCATGTTTCTAAGGTCAAATCTGGCTGAATGTTTACATTATCTACATTTAATCTAAATGATCATTTTCTTCACCAAAATATTACAAAACATTGAACGACGTTTTCCAGTGGACGTGCTAAACATCTTCTGAGTTTCAATGACACCTGAAGTCGACCACAGGTTCCCCTGCATGTTCAGAAGAGTGAGGCTGAGGTGATGGACCCAACATACAACTTCATCACTCGAGGTCACCAAATCTTACAGGCTGCACCTTTGAAGTTGACCAAAGCCAGTTGCTTCAACAACCAAAAAGTTGCTGAATGCACCCTTGATATCACAACAATGTCAGATAACGCGCTCGGTCTTGGAGGCGTAGGTCAAAACCGAGTTTCCGTGTCCTTACTTCAATCTGCTGCCGCGTTTGAAAGGTGTTTAATAAACATATATACATACATACATATATTACCTGCATATATTTGTGTCATGGAATAAGGCCTCATACGCCGGCTCATCACCCGAACAACATCCTGTCCTCACCCTGAGGTTCCTGCACTCTCTCTGCAGCAGAGAGCGCGAGAGAGCGAGAGAGAGAGAGAGCGAGAGAGAGCGAGAGCGAGAGCGAGAGCGAGAGCGAGAGAGCGCGAGGGTCCAACCCTTGCCTGTGCCAGAGGACGTGTAAATAAACCATGACTAGTACAAGCTACATGTTGTTCTCCAGTGTCCTTCCCTTCCTTTAGCATTAATTACAAACGGGGCAACAACACGTTGCTGAGCAGGAGCAGGCAGGTATCAGTTGCTGCTGCTCGTGGAGGAAAAGTTGCCGGTAAGCTCCCCGGGGACGGGAGATCAGTGGTGACCTTGAGTGGAGCCGGTGGATAAAGATCTTTTCCATATTCATTCCGATCCGGAAACCATGACTTACCAATCATTAAAAAGCTTATGGATTTGGCATCTCTGAACCGTCTCCATTTATCATGCAGGGCCATGGTGATAATGGCGACTCCGCTTACACGCGACACTGGGATCCAGAGGAGGAGGAAGTGCCATTAAAACTAAAGTGCAACTCACAATTACCGCCGTTCATTAGCGGTGCAAATTGTTCCCTGTGTTTTCACGCTCGCAGCAGGGGGAGTGGGGGGCGGGGGGGGGGGGCTCTTGTGCCGACTGCTCTCACCAAATGGAGCGAATTAAATGTGAGGAAAAAACATCAAACTTCTAAAAATGACAGCTGAGATTTTAAAGGGGCATCGATCGAGAAACACAACATTCCAATCTGCCTTTGATCTAGAACCTTTCCGACCTATTGAGATCCTTCCTTTGATTGTCCTTCACTTATAAAACCGAAAAAATAATAACGGGTTCAGAACCTGAAAGGCCGGTTATTAGCGGAACCAAAATACGCTGGTTCTTCCTTTGAGAACCATGACATCATCAGTGGGCGTGTCATATTCTGGGCTGTGGTGACGAGCAGGAAGGAGACAAAGGCAGCGATGGAGAAAAGTGGTTAGCAGTGTTCTGCTGAGCAAAGTACATGTTCTGATTTGGGCGTCTACAGAATTTCAGGAACAGCCAGCATCATCATCGATGTGATCCGCCATCTTGGCTCTGTTGTGTGTTTACTTCTGTTTTGTGTCTCCTCCACTTGGGTGATTCTAATTTCATGAAAAAGTCAGGATGTGATTGTTGTGTAATATTTTTGACAAAAATGACACAACGCACCTTCAAAGAGCTCAAAGGAATTATTATGGATTCTAGCAGCTTCAGAAGAAGGAAACAGTTCCTCAGATCACTCTGTTGCAACATCTTTCCATACATTCCCAGACTCCATGTTATTTTCTCGTTGAGCACATGGTCTGCAGAAGACAGACATATTATATATATATATATACATATATATATATATATATATAAAAGAAAAGAATAATCTCCCGTCCTTCCAGGAAACCCAGAGAGCCTTTGAACAAGTCCAACACAGTCCAGTTGTCACTTTCCTGAGACGAGAGCAGATTGAGGGTAAAGAGCCTCGGGGGTAATGGGATGAAGTGTGTTGCCACATTGTTGCAACATACGTGTGTGTGTGTGTGTGTGTGGGGGGGGGGGGGGTTTTCCCATGGGGGGCTCCTTCCTGACATCTCCGAGCCCACGTGCCACCGCCTTCACATCTCCCCCTCTGTGTTTGATGTCCAAATTCAGCTCTGCTTTGTCGCTGCCCCCCCACCCCCCAACCCACCCCCCTGTGGCCCTCCCTCTTATTGCCTCTCCATTCGCTGCCACAGAGGAGAGGTTGAAACTACTGTTACACTGCTGAATTGGTTTGAGGATGGATGTTTATAGAATATATGTGTGAGGCTGGATTCTACACAAACATAGCGGCGAGCTCCGGGGCGGACGGATGAGTCCAATATAGAACAAAAATTGCAGTTCACAGAGCGGCCACTAGAGGCCACGCAGCGCTGGTGACCTAACGACATGGAGATCAGGTATTTTTTGGAGTATAGTCACGTTAATGTTTGAAGTGGAGTTGTCATGACTCGAGAACGAGCATCTTATACTCAGATTGTCATCAGCTCCACCCTCTATGTTTTTAAACTCGCCACGAATAATCCAACCAGATTATTCACCAAATCCTACGCGCTACACCTTTAAAAGGCAAGTATCTCCTTTATCAATTGCAAGTGAGGATTTGTGATTGTTCATTGAGCCTGAAAAGTCCCAGTGTTTGAAACTGTATTTAGATTCATCCTCTGAAAGCCAGAAGAAATAGTTTTAATGATGTCTGTGAGATAGTGAAGAAGAAGAAGAAGAAGAAGAAGGGGAGGAAGAGGAAGGTGAACTTCCTTGAAATGCAAATGAGCGGAAGGAGTGACGGGCCTCTCAACCCCGCCGGCCCCCTGCTGGCTAAGTAGTCCCAGTGTTTCGGGCTGAGTTTTGCCTCAGTGGCTTCGTGATGACGACGTTCCCTTTGAAAGTGGATCCAGCAGAGACGCCATCGTCCCGCTCATCTGTGTCCGCCGCTATTATTTTATCACTTCTGAGCAAATATAAAAACATAAAAGTGACCGACCGCTGCTTCAAATCTACCGAGTCATAATTACCCCCCGCCCGCCCCTCCCGCCCGCCCGCCCGCCCCGCCCGCAGTCCTTTTAAAGTGCACTAATCGCGAAAAACAGAGTCCGAGCAGGACCTCATATCTGCTGCCTCTCCTGCGGCTCACT
>JAFBJT010106267.1:7020-44893 GCA_016785325.1 Chascanopsetta lugubris
ATGCTTTCAAGATGAAAAGACAGTGTCAAAAAGACAAATCAATTATGGATTCCACCTTTTACTATGTAAAGTTTATTTGTTTGCTGGTTGTCAGATGTAGCTTTATGTAAATGAATGAAAAGCTAATTATACATTTGATTGGTTCCACATGCAGAGACTTCCCAAACTCCAAAACAGAGTCGCCAACATTGAATAAGGAGGAGTTGAGAAGCAAAAGTGCTGTGTGGAACTTTATTTTGAAATTCCACCTGCTTCTACGTATATCCCCCTATAGCAACATTTCAAAATTGCTACTTGTACATGAATAATTTATCAGTCGAGGTTCCACAAGAGCACAGGGGCTCTGTAACCCCCTCACCCATCATGTTGCTCAGTATGGTGTGGTGGGACAGGATGGGATATGTGGGAGTGTGTGTGTGTGTGTGTGTGTGTTAGTGTGTATATGTGTGTGTAAGGGTGTACGGGCACCCCTCTGTTTGCCTGCTGCACCCCCCTGCCGGGAGACATGGCACCCCCTGCAGGAGGTGCAGCGCTCCACTTCCCCTGTCCCTCAGGGCGAATTGGTGTATGTCTCTCTCTCTCACTCACTCTCTCACTCACTCACTCACACACACTCACTCACACACAATTCAGCCCAGCCCAATTTATCTGCTGACACATCAATCATACAGATGGGCACAAACACAAGTATTATAGTACTTACAAGATTTCACAGGGCAGGAGCAGCTTCACTTGAGCCACAATGTCTGACAAACAAACATTGAAGTAAGACGAAATAGAATTTTAAAATACAGGAGTTTAGGTATGAAACCATCTTGGATCATGTCTCTATATCAGGCAACACGAGTTAAGGTCAGGGGTTTATAAAAAATCACTTTCTCCACCGATGACCCCGCTGCTACCAATCAACATAAGGAATTCATTATTAATCTCACTCGCCCCAACCCACCCACCCACACACACACACACACACACACACACACACATAAACCAATTAGGAGTCTCTGCTTCCTCTCAATTAGCCAACGAAATACCCACACATGGCTCTACTCTCCTTTCACATGGAAACAATATCATTGCACTGCTACTCTAATATTAAATGGTAGTGGGATTGTAGGTCGGCGGATGAGCTGGGTTTTTAATTACCCGGCACAAACATATGCACTATTATTCCCTCTCTACTAAAACACATGTACATAGACCACAGGCTCAACCAGCATAATTGGCTCAGCAATAGAAAAGAGGGGGCCTGGGTAATTAATTAATCTATCTGGCTGGGGCAGAGACACCAAGCCAGTATTACAATTCCAAGAAATGAGGTGTGTATGTGTGAGTGTGTGTGTGAGAGAGAGAGAGAGAGAGAGAGAGAGAGAGAGAGAGAGAGAGAGAGCGAGAGACCTGCAGCCCCCTCTATGGCCCTGCATACAATAGAAACGGCCTGCCAGCGCACACATTCTATGTGTCTGCATCCTCTCAAGCCTCTTTCACTCTGGAAGTAGCGGGTTCACCCAGGTTGTTTTCTCCTGGGTGACCCCGTTTGAGAGAAGGCAATTAACACCTTTCACATTGTCAGTCGTGAGCCGGCCTTCTGCCGCCTTGTTTCACCGCCTCGTCAAGTCTGACATCATGAGGGCGCCGGAAACAAAAGACAGGAAGTGGCAGGAGAGGAAGATCAATGCACCGACATGCAGACGAGCAATATTGCTTCGGTTCTGAATCGGCAGAACTTCAACGCCAGTGTTGCATCCCGGTGAACGGTGGAATGACACAAGTCCTGAGCGCCGTCCAGAGTGGTGCATAAATAGGTTTCGTGACAAGCAGCCATGGCTACATGCGGACAACAGGGAGCTAAATGTGCGTCATAGCGTTAGGTCGGATGATTGATCATAAACCAGGACGTAGTGGAAAATTACCACGTTCACTCAAACACAGATCGGAGCCGAGCTGATTGAAAGGCAGTTAGTTCGCTAATTTCTCAAACAGATAACACTGAGAAAATGATGAGAGACTAGTTTGTTCTGTTTCGACACTCATATATTATATATTTGGGATGTACTGCAATGACACGACATTCTTCAAAACTGTGTTCGGATATTGACATGAATTAAATGTTGCCATGGAACATGCTGCCTGAATAGCAAATGGACTTGCACCCGTGGGTATGTTGGTGTCAAAGTGAGGTCGCCTTTAACCAGTGGAAGGACTTGAGGTAAAGAGTTTGACCTCATTATTTTGATGGAGAGGTGAAGCCCTCAAGAAAGAGATTCTCTTTAGTATATACGTAGGTATGTATGTGCACAACCTGGCTGACTGATATCTTCAAAAACATAGCTTTTAAAATGATGTTCAACTACGGCGCTGCAAGTGAAAATCTCTATCAAACCCTTTTTACTGACTCACGATTGGTCAATAAACACGCGACCTGAGATGTTCCGAAATAACCCCATCCCCTCAATCACAACTTGGTGACAGAGAACTGTGACATCGTCGCGCATCAGATCCTCTCAAAACAAACGCCCATCTCTTCTTTTAAATGAGAATCAAAGCCTCGGTGTGGACACTACTTAAATCCGAGGGTGCTGCACTTCATCTGTGGGTCCTTCTGGTCGGGTCACACAAATTAACACTTTGATTAATCGCCGATGGGTCGAGGCTGGTCATATTAAACGTCAGCGAGGAGGCTATTAATTAAATTCTCTTAAATATGAGCCGAGCCGAGCCGCGGCGCGCAGCCTCTCGGCAGCACTCGGCTTAATTCTTGGTTAGGTGAATTAGTGACTGAGCAAACTAACATCAGGGAATAGAGAGGAGTACGCACACTGATGTGGGTTATCAGAGGGAGACAGGAGAGCACAGCGGGGGGCACACATCTAAATATCACAACTAATCAAATTATAATCTTAGATTTTCTGCTTGTCTGTCGGTGCACATCTTTCTCAGTGTGTGTGTGTGTGTGTGTGTGTGTGTGTGTGTGTGTGTGTGTGTGTGTGTGTGTGTGTGTGTGTGTGTGTGTGGTGTGTGTGTGTGTGTGGGGGGGGGGGGGGTTGTCTTTTGCATTTCTCAAAAAACTGTTTATCATATCGACTTCACACTTAGCAGGTGACTTGCTGTGGACCCACAGAAAGACCACGCGGACCCATGACATATGTGGGGTTAATTTACCTTAAAGTGATGTGCTTGGCTGGACAGGATAATATTAACCCAACCTCAACAGTAAACCACACAGGAGTCAGAGAGACACTTCACCATGGGAACTCATATGGAAGCAGCATATCTTTTTGTTTTTTAAACGCCAGTAAAAGGTGATGATGGAATGGTTAAACCACTTTCATTTTATTCTATTTTATTTCATTTTCTCTTTTTATGTCTCTCCCGTCTTCTGAGACAATTATGTGGCTCATTTCCTGTTCAATTCTCAACGATAGCCAACAACTGATACCTCTTTTTAAACAAAAGAATTTCCTGTTGATCCCCACATGTTATTATTAATGAGTGAACCAAAATGATATCTGCTGGATGACTTGACAAGAAGCAAAACAATCTCAGTGATAAGTATATTTTCAAAATATAATATAATACCATTTTAAAAGCCCCCCTCCACTTTCAAAGAATAATTTAAAGGTACAGTATGTAAAATTGTAACTTCATGTAAAGTTTTCATTAAGGTGTTTAGACTTAGTTAAAACTCCCTATGCAAATTCAGACTCAGTCTTGCATAATGACAACTACAATCAGTGTATCCAGGTGATTATACATTCAAAAACATATTCAGTGAAATCATGTATTCAATTTTATTTCCTTCTAAATAATCACACACCAGACCTTTAATAACTAAACATTACCTATTGCATTGCATTTAGGATCTAGAGCCTAGGATAAGTATCTGTCTGTCTGTCTCTCTGGCTGTTTGTCTCCCTGCCCCCGTCTGTCTGTCTGTCTGTCTGTGCATCTACTCATCTTTTCCCAGGTATATAACAAAACATCACTTTGGTATGAGAGCTGCAGCCTGTGACAGACAGAGAGGTGAGGAGAGTGAGTTAAGAGAAGAGAGTATATACATAGCTCCTCCACAGTTTGTCAAACACAGGGTGGGATGTGGAACTTGAGAGTATTCCCCTCCCTTTTTTGTCTCCACCACAAACCTGTGTTAGTGTTTGTCAGATCTAACAACAGGACACGCACATGCACATGCACACACACACACAGACACACACACACACACACACAGACACACAGACACACAGACAAACACACACACACACACACACACACACACACAGACGCACACACGTACCACAGATGAGGAGAGAAGTGGCAGGTACATCACGTCTATGGTAACAGAACAGCAGATGGAACTGGCAGGCACATACAGCACTTTGTGCTTTGAGAGACACACACGCGCAAACACACACACACACACACACACACACACACGTGCACACACATTTCTTATACATTACAAAAACCCCATTGACACAAGTCTGCAAGAACAAGCTGCTTTTACCCTATGGTGATGAAATATCGCCTCTGAAAATAATAATCACACACCCACTATCCACACGTGCGCTTCACTCGACCAGAGTTTGACTCCCACCTCTGACAGTGTGGAAAAGGTGCAGGTCAGATATAAACGGCTGCTGTCGAGTAAGAAATAAAGGTGTCAGGGTGTCGGTCCTGGAAGGTGTTGTGTGTTTCTGACCTGTCTCTCTGGGGCACAGCGTGAGTGACGGTGGAGCTGCTGGCCTGGATAATCTCGCAGATAAATCATCTTTAGTCGCTCTCTAACTGCCTGACAGACAGACAGGCCTAAGGAAGCGGGAGGGTGGCGAGGGGACACTTTAAAAACCTCTGGTGATGAGGAGCATCGCTGTGAAGAAAACAGTTAGCCGCCCTGAGCTCCCCCTCCTATCCCCCCCGAGTCTCCGGGTGCCATTTTGGCTCCGTCTCAAGGCGCTATTCCGACTCTATCTCGTGTCACCGTGCTGGCTGTCGTTCAATTCGCGCATTGGCTCCCGTTCAGCCTCCATTCTGGCTCGGGTTCAAGCTCCACGGTGGCTGTGTTTCAGGGGCCGCGTTGTGGCTCTGTTTCAGCAACGTCGCCCCTCCCCCCCCCACCTCCCTACCTCCCTACGTCCCCCCCCACCCCCTCGCTCAGTTTCAGCACCCCAGGTAGCTGGCCTCCTGCCCGGCCTGCAGATCAGTGGGAGATCCAGGCTCGGGCCTTTTGTTTGGGGTGGCATTTTGCCTTTGTTTTCCCATCTCGCCTGTAATCTAAACACCCCAAACATCTCGTGCTTGACAAATCGGCCCTGAGATGAGGGAGCGGCGGAAGACAAACGGCTGGAAGCGGTTCAACCCCAGTCAGGACTGATGGTGTCCGACTGGGTCTGACCTCCCAAAGGTTAAAGACACATTCACTTACAAAGCAATCAATTACCCGGGATGTGTGGCTGCTTTTAACCGACCTCCCCTCCTGCCTTCCACACAGCTGGCATTATTGATGAGGGTCCCAGCGTACGCCACACTCCAGGCTGCGCCGTGTATTACATTTCACAATTGAAATAAATCTCATATTCCTGGTGTTAGTGCTTACCTGAGCTTCCTCCTGCTTTATATCATCCCTCCCTCCCCCGCCACCTCCTCCTATCTCTCCCTCCCTGCTCCCTCCCTCCCTCCCTCCCTCTCTCCCTCCCTCACTCCCTCGCCTCTGCAGGTTGTTGCAGCAGGTTTATTCTGGTAGTTGGGCTCCGTGGGCCCCGGCAGCCCCCTCAGCTGTTCCACTGGGTTTGTAATTACCATTTCATTAAGAATGACAGTTTCGGGGGTTGAAGCACCATTTCATCCGGGTCTCGCGGGGAAGGCGCTTGCCAAATTTCCAGTGTGAATGGCAATTATCTCTCTTCGTGTCTGCAATTCACCATTTTGTACTTAGTGGCTTGACGGCGGCGAGGAACATTTAGTTGGATTAATAATAGGTCTGGGATATTTACACTGTGGCCCACTCAAGCTTAGCTCTGTGAGCAGACTGATATGAGCCATCAGAAGAGATAGAAACAAACCAGAGGAAGCACTACAGAGACAAGCAGCACACTCGGTCTCTGGGTAAACACTGTATAGCACGAGTGCTATTTCAATAGGGATTCCACAACACTGCATAATAACTGTATATCTATGGATTCCATTTATTTAAGGTCACTCTGGGTCTCGGCAAGATTGCATGCGGTGCGCTTTTATTTTGAAGTGCGTCATCAAAACAGAGCTCTTCTACTTTTTTGTTAAGTGTAAATGTTAAACAAAAATGAGAAATACACAATGCATATGCAACACTTGTACAAGAGTGCATTATTACTATTCCTAATATTGTTATTATTATAATCAAATTCCATAATTACATGTCAGTTTCTAAAACACTGATCAGAAAACAATTCAAACTTTACAGGGTGTTTGTGGTGTAAATGCCCCAGATAAGACATGACCTGAACAATATGACATGACCTGCGTGAGCTCACTTTATTTTGAATGCCAACACGTTCATGGTCGAATACGCAGCTTGATCATCTGTAGGGCAGCATTAATGCATTATGCACCGGATTTAGTCTCATAACATGAATATGTCCATTGACTGACAGCTGTCACAGCTGTCACAGCTGTCAAACGATTGTCTCAGCCCAAATCTGTTGTGTCACCGTTAAACGTTTCAACCGAGTATCGTTACAACTATTCTGTGATCTCTTCGCTTTTGCCAGTCTGAGGAATTGTGACTCGGCAACACTGTATTCACGGTACAGCATCTCGACCGTCTCACTGTTGTCTTCCCGTTCCCTGGCTGACTGACAGAGAACTGTCATCCAACCACAGACACGTCACAGGTTCAGCTGAGTGTAACATTAGACCGAAGGATACCAATAATTATCAAGGTTAAAGCTAATATGACTCAAAGGCAAGTATTGATATTAATTGAATTCAATGTAAAAAAAAAAAATCAAATGATAGACTATCAGCACTGAAGCATCATATAGACTCAACAAATCAGAACTAAATGACAAGGAAAATGTAGGGACCCTAAAGTCCCACCTGAAGGAACCACTCTGCTGATTTGCAGCCGTGCACTCGACCTACAAGAACACACACCCTTCACTTCTGCCTATCACACACACACACACACACACACACACACACACAGACACAGACACACACACACACACTGCATATCACAGCTGTTACACACATCTGACTCCATTCCAGACAGAACTTTCCTGTCCCTCCATCCTTTTGTTTTTCATTCTCTCCCTTATCAACTATGACTCCGGAGGTTAAGGGATCCCTGCACCTGGCGCTCTGGGCGTCCAGTCTGCTGAAATATTTAGATTAGAATATATTGCAATTTTCAATTTGAATGATACGTGTGGTTATTATTCAGAAGTATTCATATGTCTGACCAGCAGATTAACCAGGAGACTGTATAAGTGCAGTGGAATTAGAATAGTAACTGAACACAGGAAACAATCAACATTGATGTAACCCTCTCTGCTAAATGAATGTAATGGAACTGATGTCATGTATATGTCAATTTTGGCATCAAGGAGCAGTTCCTCTGACATCCATGCATAACCTTTTTATCTACTTTTGGCTTTTGGCTTTAACTGAAGTCTCCTTTATCACACAATGCGATGCGATGATGCTGAAGATACTGGAGCAACTGACGGGCAATATTGTATTAAGACTGGCTGTTACTATTCTGAGCGTGTGCGCAAGTGTGCACTGCAAACACAAATCATTCAGCATGTGTGTTTGAATTGTGCGTCTGCCGTTTTTCCCTTCGTTTTTTAAGAGGAGACAAAAAATGACATGCATCCATGTTGAGTTATAAAGACGTGACTCGCGCGACGTGGACTGCGAGTGACGGTTGCAGCTCTTTAATTGCGCGTCTGCGCTGAATGATGGGATACTTAATTCCTACAACATTGCACACAATTGCTTCTCACACTGGCAGAGGCCTGGGGAGGCGGCAGAGGAATTCTGTGGCCATATGGAGAGGGAGGCAGAGCCCGGGCTGAGTGATCAGGAGCTTCCTGCCTCGTCCCTGCACCAGACTGGCTGCTACACCAGTGAAGCTGCAGACGGGCACATGAAGCTGCCACTAATGAAACACTTTCCACACACACACACACACACGCATGGAAGTGAGATGCGGCAAGATATAATTGAATTTGGTCTCCTTAACACACTCCCTGATACAGTGAAACACTCTGAATAGTCTTATTCTTGGATCTGTACATACACATGCAGTTTATCACATGCAACACAATCCCACACACATCCTAATATATGGTTTCACACGCTCACACACACACACACACACACACACAGAGTCGGCTGTATAAAGTGTGTTGACAGTCCTGTCAGCTCACAGTAACACCATCAGGCTCCCTGCTGTCCTGTGAGAGGGTCACTTCTTCTCCTTCATCTCTTATCACTGCCACATCACCTGCTTTCTGTCGAGTTCAGAGCAACAACACTCCTCTGCTGCTGCAGTGGCTGGACTGTACCATAATGTGAGTGCGACTGTGATACAGGGTTTTCATTGGCTGTGACGTAGAAGGAGTGATTAGTGATGTGGCGAGGGTAAGAATACGGCACATTTCACCTTACATATTTATACAATTTAACGGCCATGAGCGGAAGATTCCAATGAAGATGATCCAGTGTCATTAATGGAATATGCAATTACGTTGTTGACAATTACATGCAAATTGTTGTTTTCATTGTCTTTATGTTTACATTGGGAGGAGATTCCCCGGTGCAAAGTCGGCCACGTTGCATCCCCTTGTTGTTTGCAGGAGCGCAACGTTTACTCGAGGCCTTTTGAGATTTAATGATAACTGACAGCTTCCATAGGTTTTCGCTACATGATTGTAAAGGGCGTGTAAGATGAGTTGTATTTACCTGCAAAATGCAAATTCCCCACTGGGTCAAATGATGATCAGATTAGCGACTCATCAATAAAATGTTTAGCATTTTCTCACCTAACTCTGGACCGTGATGCAACCAAGGTTCTTTTCAGTTGCACAGTTTTCATGTTTGGGTTCCACACTTTTGAGGCAGAGGGCACACCAAAGACTTCTGCATGGTCATGTCATGTCTCGTCATCTTCTACCACTGTTCTGGGTCAGGGGGTATTTCTACCAGTACGCAGAGGGCCTTTTCGGGGTATCGGTGTCAGGGCCGGTGACACTGCAGCAGGGCCCAAGTGGGATTCGAACCAGTGACCTTTGCTTCCAAAGGGGACGGCTCTCACCACTGAGCCACTGCCGCCCTACTTTTGCTGGGTATAGATACATTTTTATTTCATCACTAAATCTACATATACATATACATTGACTGGCATATAGGTCAATGTGAATCTATCATTGTGCTGTTCTACTTCGTCGCTTTACCAGGTCTCTTTGAATGGAGACCGTGAATTACGCTGTTGGCTTAATGACAGCTGTTGACAGTTATATCTTTATGGTTTTTCTACCAACAAACTGACCAGCATTCAATATCTGAACATCTTATCAAATAATTATCTGAGACTCTTTGAATTGATATTCTCCTATATAGTTTGAAAATGTTTGCCTCAGTTTGAGTAAATATAAGAGATAAAAATGTATCATTCTACAATGAATGAATATAATAAAGACACGTTCTTTCACAAAAGATTCGTAAAAAAAAAAAAAAAAAGGAGTGGAAATCCTCTGATGACCAGCCCAGCTCAACCCCCTCCAGTCCCCTCATGCAGCCCATCATCCATCCCTTCCTTCCTCCAGCGCTGTGTTTGTGTTTCCAGCAGGGGGTTTGAGGGGGGGGGGAGCCGGCTGACCCCTGACCTTGGACTAATGAGAGCGATAACGAGGATTAAAAGGGGGTGACTGGAAGGTGTCTGAGAGTGGGGTTTAAACAATTACACTGGGCTGCCAACATGCCTTTCTTCATGACTCAGGAAATTACAGTCTGCTTCGTTCTCCCCCTCCACACTCTTTCAGTCGCCACACAAAAGAAAGGGCTTATGGAAAATAATAAATTATCTCAGGGCCACGTTAACTTGGATGTAAATCGCCGGGCAATTATGTTTTAATAGCCCTTTAAGAGAATGAGTAATTGGGTTGACACAACTGGGGTTGATCAGGCTCACCCATCTCTCTCCCTTTGTGCCCACTGGAAGTGAGCTGTGTGTCTATGTGCTGGTCAGCAGCAGCAGCAGCAGCAGCAGCAGCAGCAGCAGCAGCAGCAGCAGCAGCAGCAGCACTATGGGTTAGACTGTGAGGAAGCATCATGGATGATGATCCACACAGCCATTGAATCTAATATTACAAGCTCATTCATGACTTCAACGGTCCAGTCTGTACGAAGTTGGATAATAATAATAGTAATAATACTAAATATTACTACTGCTACAACTACTACTAATAATAATAACAATAACAACAATAATAATAATAATAATAATGACAATGATTATGATAATAATAATAATAATAGTAATAATAACAACAACAACAACAACAACACTAATAATAATATTTAATAACAACAACAATAATAACTATAATAATAATTATTAATATAATTATAATAACAATCACTTATGTAATTATGGGTTTTGGCTGCAACATGCAACTTTAACACTGAAATGAACAAAACTCCACACACCTTTAATTGTTCTATTTTCTATTTGAACATTTCTCAGTGGAGCTCCCTTTGTTGCTTTAGCTGTTGAAACCACTTGTTCTTTAAATAGATGCTGTTCTTTTTCTTATCTTATTAAAATGTGTTCTTATGGGGCAACTGCAACAGTCTGAATGTCGGGAATATGAACTTTCTTCATCAGTAAAAGTATCAAATTGTTATTCTGGGCCTTTGTTAAGAGACATAATAACACGTTCCTGACACCTAATGAGACATCTGAGCTTCTGACTGATTAAAAATACCTATAATGGACATTTCAGGAACTGTCACACAATATGTTTACATATGTTATTGTTATTGTTGTCACGTCATGGCTGCTGGTTAAAATGATCTTTTGGACAGATTCCATTAATGAATTTAAATAAAACTGCACACGTTGACCTAAAACTACAGGAATATAACTTTCAGCCAAGCATAATATTAATAAATGAAAAAACAAAACAATACAATACAAAGCTTTAGGCTGAGTCTCTATCTATCCAAAAATCTGAGTTCCTATTTGTATTCACATTTCTTTGGAGAGCTGTTGTTGTCTTCACAATGACAGGAAGCACACAATGGCATTAAAACCTAATATGAATGACTGTAGGGGGAACATTAATATAAGCAAGCTAAAAAAATGAAAGATGTCCTTGCATTCAGTATTAAAATATATGCATCAAACGACACAGAACTGATTTAGAATAAACCTGGCTGAACTTCCAAATAGTGAATATTTGTTAGATGACTGTAGAGGGAAGAGTGTCTCCTTCCACCTGCTGTTTCAGGCAGGTTATGTATTTTATATGACTCATTTCTAAACAACAATTTCCTCATGTTTGATTGTGTGGGTGTTTGGATCCGCACAGATTAGATGGCTGATGCCCCCCCCCCCCCAACACACACACACACACACACAGCTACACAGCAGCCCCTTGGCCAGCTCTCTGTGACCCCTGACCTTTGGCCCTGAGTGTGACCTGTGGATGATCGGTGTGTGTCTGGTTGGGACCACCAGTGGGGGAGGAGGGAGGGAGGACGGGGGTGGGTGGGGGCGGGGGGATCGATGTGTGTAGGAAAAAGATCACAACAGGCCAAACCTGGTGAGCCGAGGAATCACCAGATGAGACGAGAACAACACAAACAGCAGGGGAAGAAGGGGAGAGGGAGAGGGAGAGAGAGAGAGAGAGAGAGAGAGAGAGAGAGAGAGAGAGAGAGAGAGAGAGAGAGAGAGAAGGAGGCGCAAGAAATAAATTAAAACAAAAAAAACATTGCTAGAGATCTGAGGCGCGGAGAAGGAAATAATCAGAATCCTCGGCAGGATGTCAGACCTTACTGCAATGAACAAGCAAATGGTGGGATAAACCTATATTTATCTCCTCTCTCTTTCATCTGGGGAGGAAGACAAACAGGCTAAGAAATTGATCAGATGAGCATCTGTTAGACTTGGCAACAGTCACGAGTCTACAGAGACACTTTTTAAAGCCCATTTTTCAATCTTATCTCCATTACTGTCAACACAGAACAGGCACTGTCAATAAGCACTGTTCCACTGGAAACGGGGGGAAAAGGAGAGCGGTACATGCAAAGACAGACTCCACTGGACTATGGGCTTGTGTATTCTTCTCTGTCTTACATGTGTGTGGTGTAAAGAGGAGAGGTAACAAGATAATGATGCTATTTGTTTTAAGTTATAGAGCTGTTTCAGCCACAAACGGGCTGCAGCGGATTCCCATTCAGAAACACGGCAGAGGACGGTTTCCTCCGGTGCTGATTCTGCCGACCACGCGCCGCACCGCACCGCAGACTCGGCCAAGGATTCTATTATCCTTCATTGAAACTACATGTTTATTCTGATCTCCGAAGGCATTTACTGTACTTTACAGAGCAAATCCTCAAATTTGGAAAGGCTTAAACCAGGCAATATGGGGAATTTCTATTAAATATATGAAAATGAACGAACGATCGAGGTAATCACGTGATCTTAAGCTGAGCACATCTAAGAAAATCTTCACTTTGAATTTCAAATCGATTTGAGAGCTCAAACGTACCAGTATGTTTGTGTGGTCACAGCTCTGCATGTTGCGGGGAAAATATGAAATATGATTGGGGCAATTCCCTCTGACTGCTGCATCCATTACAATTAAGTCACATTAGACACCAGCACTTTGAGCAGTGAGACACAGTTTCTACACTGGGTAACATTATTATAACAAACAGCAATTTATCCTCAGCTCACATTTTTATAAAGTATTCTATTTGAATTATGGGATGTGCTGCAATGTAGCGGGTATGTGTCTGTTAGACTGACGCCTGAGCTCATTGGAAAGATGGGAGTGGAGGATATTACAAATCGCCAGAATTAAATATAATGTTTTATCGTTATCTTTCATGTCCATACACTGGTGGTTACTGATTTGAGCACCAAAATATAACTGCAAAGGTCTTAAACCATTCATGAATTTCATGTTCCTTTTAAATCTGTTCCAGAATTGGAGGTGACTTTAACTGCACACCTTTAAAGCTGTAATAGGTAACTTTGGAATAAACAGGACACCAGGGGGAGATCTTGAATAGAAACGTTGACCCTCTATACAGCGCTTAATTTGTAAAGTTGGAGGAGGCGGAATAAAAATGTGTGGGTGTTCAGCTCGGGGGGCTGTGTGTTCAGCTGCCGGTCCAGGGGTGGAAAGGAACAATGCTGCTACCGTGCGTCCGACGGTGAGCCACAAGCCAAGGGTACGTCTGCTGAGTGGGATTAGTATCTCCAATTTTTTGTGTATTTGGACGAGAATTCTTAAAAATTCTCATGCAGTATTTTTTGGAAAGTGAGTGTTATAGTATGAGCACCATGGCGATTTTGGCGATACAGCATGAGATTACATTTTTCCTACACTTTGGGTGCTGTACTTTGCAGACGGTCCCTTGGCATGTGCCTCACTGTCAGATGCACCCAACATATGTCATCATTTCAGTTCAAAGGCGAGTTCTGAGACGCACTAGATCACTCAAACACCTTACTCTGATGTAATTCTGATTTTATTTATCCCGAGCATCAAAGCCAATCAGGGTGAGGAAGGAGAGCCTGTCCCTCAGCCAATGAGTCACCAAAAGTCATCGGAAATCATGGAGACATTGAAACGCTTCAATCCCACTTCAACTCCTCACAGCTGAAGGATACGATAAGATTTTTACACAAACAAATATATTATCTGTTTGAAAAGTCATTGCCAAATCACTGAATGAGTGAACAAACATGATTGGCCACTTAAATGAAAAATGATTGCGTTATTCGCTGTTTTATGGATACGGAATAAGATCTTGTCAGGAGAGGTGTTTGTTTGTGGGTGATGTGTGTATGTGCTCAGCGAGGAGCATCCGTCAGAACACAAGTGGCTCATAGTGACAGGACTGTCCTGATAAGACACACACACACACACACACACATACACACACACACACACACACACACACGCTCCTCTGTGCACCCTGCTGTGGAGCTCCTGATGATGTGGTTCAGTGGCTGCTCTACCTGTGTTAGTGTGTGTCTCTATCCTCCCTCTCTCTCTCTCTCTCTCTCTCTCTCTCTGCTCCACCTCCTCTCCTCCCTGTGTTCCTCACCGAGGCTCTCTCTCTCTCTCTCTCTCTCTCTCTCTTTTTTTATTCCCTCCTGAGTCGCCCGTGTCGCTCGGGGACAAGGAGAACGTGGCGGTTTCCCTGGATCAAAAATTTACGAGCAATTAAAAGTGGGCCGACGCCCGGCATTCATCAGCCCTGCGTGCTGCTGCCAGGCTGGGTGAGGGGGACTTGCAGTAAACCACAGGCTATATACTTTTATATCTGTTTTCCCTCCAAAGAGGGAAGGTTATGACAAAATTATGTTTTACCGTCCCTGGTTTCTAGAGCGATGTCGACATTTTTCATGGAAGTGGCTTGTTGGAGGTCAGAGCCACTGGAGGGGAGGCACAGATAGAGAAATATATGTGCGAGAGTCGTGCTCACGTTTGGTAATTCGTTCTTAACCCCCCGACAGAAGCCTTTAACACAATAGGAATAACATAGTATCTGCTCCTCTGGTCGATCAGTTACTGGGGGAAAATGACCTAATTACTCTGTTGTTTATTACTGCAGAGCTCTGATTTATTTCCCCGCGCTGATGTAATTCCAACACTGACTCTTTCTCCGCGACGGCGGGCGGCGTTTTGTCGTATCCAAACACACACAGGCGCTCGTGCACAATGATCCATGGCGACACACCTAATACACAAAAAAGCGCGCAAACACTCATACATCAACAAAGTCACTCTTTCACTTTTTCCCGGCTCCTCGTGACAGGCTTGGGCTCATTTGCATCCTTAATTGTGTTGTAATGTACTTTTAATTTGAAAATGGAGGCAATTAATTATTTTGATATGGAACAAAATGCAGCAAATGTAAACATTCTAATAGTTCCCCGTGAATGGAGGATCATTTTTCAAAAGAAGGATTGAATCTTATCTCATTTTTTAATGCCACAGCGGCTTTTTTTTAAGATACCATTTCAGCACTCATGCATTCTCCTTGATATTCACTTTGTCTTTGCAGCGAGGGCAGCCTTTCTTTGATCTGCTCCGCCGCTGTTATTTTCTATCTAAATCTCCCACAGGATAATTACTGTAGTTTCACCTATGCTATCAGAGGAGATTAAATGAAATTAAGCCTGTTTGGACGTTCTGCTTCTCCTCCGCACGTCATCCCTCTGGTGCAAAGCCGCCAACATCAGACTCTCCACTTTCTATTTCTGGGTCAGAGAGGCTTCAAGTGGAGATGTGAATCACAGATTAATTTTTTTCTCGCCGCCGCCCCCCCCCCCCCCCCCCCCCCCCCCCCCCCCCCCCCCCCCCCCCCCTTCCACCCTCCACTCCTTCTGTCGACCATGTGATCAATAGGTGTCAGTGTTCAAAGGATGCAGAGCAATGCCGCAGGAGAGGAGAGAGGTGAAGGAGGAGGAGGAGGGGAGCAGATTTGTTCGGGTCCCGATGCTCTCACTCTCTCACCCTGATAAACTCACCACAGAGACAAACAGGATGGATGCGCGTTGTGTTTCCCCTCTTTTCCTCCTGCATCCCTTCCCCTCTCCCTCTCCCATCCTCATATCCTCACCCCCACCCCTCCCTCACCTCTATCGATTCGGCTCCCCCTCCGCCCCCCCCCCCTCGCCCCCCTCCCACCGATTCTCCTGAGGGTGCTGGGGGCTCGCTGACATCACAGCCGGCGTTGGCAACAGCCTATAAATTATGAGTGACAAGCCTTTGCGCCAATAAAAGCAGCACCATATTTCATGCACAGTAAATCTGATTGCAGATTGCTCCGGCGTGTGGTGGCTGACATGTTTATTGTCGTCACGGCGGCGGGAGCAGAGGGTGGAGAGGTGTAAGCGGGCGGGGTCGCACCTCGGCAACGGAGTTTTCTAAAGCTCCCAGTCTATGTGGAGAGGTCAAACAGATGGGAACTCTGGGATACGGGTGACCCCTTCCACCCACCCAACAACCTCTTAAATCCCCAAACACACACACACACACACACACACACCCACATCCACATGTGCATACACATACATCAATACAAACATGCACATATACAACCCATCCGAGATGTATAAGGCAACTATTCTCCCAACAAAGCCACGCAGTTGCCGCTCTCACTGCATCCACCCCCGATGACACGCTTCTCAAAGGTTACACTTAACATCTCGATCCACTTCTACCTTTTAAAAAGAGACTGTGTAACATTTAAAGACTAATTACCTCGACAGGTATTTAGCACTGAGTCCCACAAATAGCACAAAACCCCGCAGCTGCAAACACTCACTAGACTGTATGTTAATGATCCTGCATGGAATGTATGGTCCCTAGATATTGATTACGTGTTGACTAAAAACCACAATGACCAGTGAGAGGGAGTGGTTTGTAATTGTTTTGCTCAAAGCATAGTAAACTATGACCTAAGAGGGATGAATGTTGCGTAACAAAGAGGACAATGTAACTTGGTGGCGGTTTGCCTTTTGTATTGTAACAATAGTGAGTCTTTAAAAGCATCTGGTTTACTACTGTGATACCTTATTACCTTTTTGTCATCGATAGGTTTTTGCATGTTTCAAATGTTAGCGTGTGTGTGTGTGTGTTACATGTATCATGTTTGCATGCAACTTTACTTTCTGCTTATTTGCCAACCCTCTCAGCAACAACTATGAGTAGTGACTTTTATTTTGAAGGAGACATGACAAACTACAATAACTAACTGCTGCAGTATATACTGCCCATAACTTCTGTTATTACCCTAGATTTACATCTCAATGAATTTCTAACTTTAATCAATTCATTACATTTAATAGATTGTCATTGTTACCAGTCAAGAAGTATTCAATAATGCAATTGTTTTTATTCAGTACTCCAAGTGTTTTGCAAAAGTTACATTTCACTTTTCATTTAGCTTCTGTCCTATTCAAAAGTTATTTCTATCATTAATGAATTAGCACGATATCGTGATTTTCACTTTGGTGAAGTTCAGCCTGGTTTGGTCTGAGTCCGAACACGGGAAACAGCTCATTCTGGGAAACAGTCCAACAGTGGCCTTTGAGTGGCCATTGTGTTGTGTGGCGCTGGTGTAGGAGGATTTAATTCATGGGAAATATTGACAATCATCCGCTTCATCAAGTCTCCAGCAAAGTTGCGCATGTTCCGGCGCCATCATCTTCTCTCTCTATTCTCTAGTGACCCTTGTCCTAAACATCCAGTGTTATCTCCAATTGTCTTAAACATGGATCCTCTCATTACAGATATCATATCTAATCTTTAACGTATTGTAACAACCTCATTGATGGTAAGTGACCCTGTGCTCGTTGCGCTGTCGAGTCCATCCGTCCTCGCCCATGCAATGAACCATTCCTCATAATTAGCGCGGCCTGCTGCAGCATGATCAGGGCATTACAAGTCCTCCGCCGCAGCCCCTAAATGGACAGATTTCAGCAGACGCCCGCTGGTGTGATCGGCATCATTATATTTTAATTAATCCATTCTTCTCACAGCAACACAGTAATTACAATCTATTTTATGACATGGCATGCTGTGAACGAGAGGATGGAGGGGAGGAAGTGGAAAGGCGGCGAGAGGGAGAAGTGGTGAGAGAAAAAGAAGGGGAGAGGAAGGACGAGTGGGAGAGGAGAAAAGTACAAAGCGATGGAGGAGGTGGAGGAGAGGACGAGGCCGTGATGGAGGGAGGGACATTTTTAAGGTGAGTGAGACGGAGAGGGAGCAGAGGTAAAACATCACAAACACTATGAATGATTACCAACATGTCATCGCCTGGCTGACATTGTAAAAGCATTGTAAAAGCGTTTATACGATGTCTGGAAGAGTTCTCTATCTCCCTCTCCCTCTCTCTCTCTCCCTCTCTCTCTATCTCCCTCTCCCTCTCTCTCTCTCTCTCTCTCTCTCCCTCTCTCTCTCTCAGATTCATGCTTCATACAGTGAAAGCAGAGGGAAGCTCCATTTCCTCCTGCCTCCGTCTGTATAAATCAGAGCAGGTACAGACACTCAGACATGCTGTGGGTGTGATAATAACATTAGAGGATTACAATGACACTCCTCCCTGGACAAGATCACCTGTCTCAACTGTCATAAAACAGACTGCTGCTTTTTGTGGCTCGAGCACTTTATATGAGTGTGTAGGTGCAGTGTGCATGCACCTTAAAGTGTGTGTGTGTGTGTGTGTGTGTGAGAGAGAGAGAGAGAGAGTGTGCACGTTGTGGGAATCATGAATAGGTGCCTGATTGTTTTACTTGAGTAAACCTCATACACAGCTCTTTAATTCATTTTGCTTTATGTATATACCCATTACTCTCAGTTAATTTGAGCTTATTTCACAGTAGAAATATTAATCTAACAAAGCGATTAAACTGTTTTGTAATACGGAGGCTCAGAAAATGACATTGCTCAAAGCAAATAGGCTATTTAATGTATGTGAAATTATCCCAGTTAGCGATCATATAGGGATAATTACTGTAATTATACATTTAGAAGCCACATTCATTGAATCTCCATATGCTCGGTTGAAAGGTAAACTATCATTAATATTCTCGTATGGGAACAATAAATACAGAGGAGTAATGAAACTATTAACAAAATTGCATACATCTATTTGGTGCTATTCAGCTGAAAAACTTTCATATCTTTTGTTGTTGTGCATAGTTATGAAAAGTGCAAGTGCAGCTTCAATCCAACAGTCTAAAGTCAGTCTTCGTCTATCTGACACAGATAAAAGACTTATTTCTACCTTCAAATACTCAGAGAAACACAACGTTAGAGAGTTTAGGAAAATCAGTATCTTCATGCCAGAGACCTCAAAAGTGCCGGTTCAGCGATTCCAAAGTACCACTTTTTCACCACTAGAGTGAGTCATGAGCCACTACAACAGTCCACTTCTCATCCACGCCCACGATGCTTCACTCACACCACAGGGTCACGATTGCACACTGTCATGATTATTTTACACCTCTTTCTGTTCCTGTCCCCCGTTTGATGCTATTAATGCTATTTGTGTTATTGATTGAGGGAAATTTGAGTAAGTAGTGATGAACTTCATTTCTGGAAATACAGAGATCAAAGCAGGAACCGCTGCGCGCCATTCAGTGGCGCTCATGCAACCGGTGTGGCCTTTGATTTTAAACTTGCAAGCAATTTTATAGATTGGTAGTGAAGCGATAATGATATTTACCACGACGAATAGATGGGCTGAGATATACAACATCATCACGCCATGTACCACCACCTGCTAACTTACCTTAGCACAAAGGCTGTGAACACGCGGAAGAGCTAGCCTTGTCGTACATTCTGAAAGCTTGTGCGATCTCTTTTCAAATCTCGTATTAAGAAATTTTTTTTTTTTTTTTTGCCGAGAGACCTGCTCACAATATTGATCGTTTTTAGCTTTTGTGTTGCACGGGAAAATATTTTAGATTTTCGATCAGATGAATGCGTGCGTGTGTCCATCTCATTCAAACACTGGGGGAAAAGAGCAGAGGCGTGTCACGGTACCTATGGTGAACATGGTATCCCGCTGCGTTGACGGTCCAGCCGGGCTCCTTGGGGTCAGGGATCGTTGCCGTCTTGGCGATCAGATGCTGAACGTCCCGCCATGTCAGCTGGGGACTGAGGCGAGAGAGACATAAAACAGAGCATCATCAAACGCGTCCGTCCCTTTGGCCCACAGAGGAAACACTTCAACTCTGCGTGACACTGTGCGAGACGACCTGCAGGAAGCTGAACACCAGCCCCTGGTTGTGTGCGGGAGCGAGGCTGGAGGACTGTTTTATAGGGCTTACATTCTCCCAGTCGTGCATGTAAAGCTTATGCTGTTTTAATGCGGAGCTTTATTGATACATAAACTGCCGAGCTGAGACACGGCCGTACCGTTTACAGCCGGTCCTTTGGACATAAAAGCACCTGTTTAAGTCAAGCTTACGTTTTTTATTTTTTATTTTTTTTAATAACGGTGTCACTGGAAAATTGCGAATCTCACAAAGAATATTTGAGACTTCAACAAAAGAGCCTAGAGAGTGGAATGTAGAGAAAGTCTTCTTTTTAATCCCAGGCAGGGGAATTCTAATAGAGCAGACTCAAGTGTCATGTCAAGCAATATACTAATGGAATCCAATTAAGACCTTTAAACTGCACAGAGAGCTGGAGGATATTAGCTCAGTTTTCTGTAACAAAAGACCAAAGGGTCGTCAACGAGGGCTTTTACTGGATATAAAAAGCATAAAGGAAATTGGGTTTTTCTGCTTTATCCACTCATTATTGTTCCCTAAGAAAATGACTTGAATGGAGTCTGAGAAAGGCGCTTGGCCACCCATTCTGAACAGCTCCTATCTGGCTCTGTGTGGAAATGCCTCCACGTCTGTACATGCACAGTCTGCCCTGCACTACAACAAAAAGGTGATTAAAGGTGTATCACGCAGTTAAACCTCATTTCCCCTATCACTAATGACATAACTGCAATTCATCCCGCATGTCTATTCAGCCGTGCTGAGGTACATCCTCCTACTGTATATCGGCACAAAGATGTGAAGAACAAAAAAAAGAAAAAGAAAAATCAGAGTGGCCTTTTTCTTATTATGCTGCCGGCTGTTAGACATCTCAGGAAGCATGAGGCAGAGATGTAAACAGATGCATTCCATCCACGTATTGGAAAAAAACCCAAGCAGAACAAAAAAGTGAAAGTGAGGAGAGAGGCTTTCATTAGCGGCGCGAAACAACGAGAGCAGGCAGCTAAAACAACATGATAGGAATAATAGCAGCAACACTAATAATAGACAGAGAGAATGAAGCAAAACACAACACACAAACAATTATTTTAAGCTTTGATTTCAAAGGGATGGGGGTGTGTGCAGGGAGCGGATAGGGGCTTTGTACTTTTGAACTGTTGCTGCTCACCGCGTGTCGATGTGTGTACAAGTGTGAGTTCTGTATTATACATTAGCAGCAGCAGCAGCAGCAGCAGCAGCAGCAGCAGCAGCAGCAGCAGCAGCAGCAGCAGCAGCGTGATTCTGTTGTGTTGCACTCCCCCCACCACCTCCATCATCATCAGCAGCAGCAGCAGCAGCACCACCATCACCATCACCCCTCTGGTGGAATCAGAGAAAGCCCCGCGGCCCCGGCTGGTTTGCATAAAGCAAACAAAATTAAATTTGCTTTGCTAAATCAAAGCATGTATGGTATTCCAAGCTGCTCTCTCTGGGACAAATTACTTCAAACGGCCTCCTTTGTATCATAATAGAATAAAAAAAAAAATCAGCCCAATCAGCGGCTCTCCAAAACCCTCGACTCGGGAATTAATTATTGAACCGAGGGCTTTTCTCTCTGCGAGCCGCCCGCGACACAGATCTACTCTATATATTTTGGAAAAGTCGTTTTGCTCTTAAAAACACACTGTTTGGCTGAGAAGTCGGTTAACTGCTCTCGCTCCTTCGCCTTCAGGGTCACACTCCACTTCACGACGCAGCCGCCGAAAGACCTCACTACCCCCATTTACGCCGATGCTGCTTTAACATTTTCACTGGTGCCTAAAATGAGCCGAGCTGTTAATGTGTGAGTTTGTGTTCATTTGGAGGTGATATTCGTTATTATTATTGTCTCCATTATCCACACTCGAGAATGCATTTCACTTCTTGATGCTTTTATTACGAAAAAACTTGAAGCAACAGCAACACAGACCTACTGTTATTTACCTTTGTCAGTATTGTTTTAGTAATTTTGCGTTTTCTGAAACAATGTTTACTTTTATTCGATTGAACCAAGCTTTCCTTGAAATGATCCAATGTTCTTAATCACTTTTACGAATAAATACGTATATTAATCAAAAATTGGAGGAAGAAACAATTGAAAAGGTTTAGTTTGTGTAATCAACCAACCTGCAAATGTCAATTATTACACCTACACTTACCTTTTAAGTCCTAATGTATAAACTGCACGCAGTGCAGCACAGTTCCTTTGATTGCAAAATGGGTGGGTGTGAGCCTTTGATTGCATATTGGGGCACCTCTTATTTATGGCCTGATGTTCAACCAGAGCAATAATCTTATGATAATGCAATAATTACCATCAGTCTGTGCATTCTTGCCACCATGTCACTGTCATTACCTTTCCTCTTATTTATCGTACTATTTTTGATGTTAGATTGTGCTGCTGTAAAACACACATCTGCCCAGTGTTTAGTTTGAATGTTCTCATAACGTGGCCCCAATCAGGGGCTGCATCCGTTAGAGGCTGCGTTTGCTTCAAATTGGCACAGTTTTATTTCCACTTTGATTCCCGTGAAACAAATCCAACCCATTTTAAAAGAGCTCAGGATTCTAGGATCCATTGTGCGTCAGCGGTAAACACAGACAGTATATAAAGTCACCCATCGGTTTCTGCACAGTACTTAGGAGGCTGGTTGTTGGTGGTTCACTCGTCGCCATCTTGCCTATGTTTTACTCCTCCTAGTTCCTGGTTCATCCAAAACTGGACAAAGAGGAGTGTGGGTAGAGCTGGGCGTGGACCCATGGTGCTGTCGCAGCATCCACAGAAGGTGCCAGGTCATCCCAGGTGTCACTCAAGAGACCACGCCCTTCGCTATACACTACTTTGTGCCTCAGCAAAAGAAAAATAAGCGAGTTCCGAAAAATAATACACCATTAGCTGGAAAAGATACGACTGATTACGACTAAAACTATCATTTGTGCCAGGCATTAAACATGTTTCATTTATCTCTAAAGTTGACCATATCAACATGGGGGTCTGTGGGGAATGACCCACTTTTGGCGCCAGCCTCAAGTGGCCACCATGTGAACTGCAGTGGCTTTTCCACTTGGGTATTGGACTCATTCAGAGGTTGCCACGTGGTGGCAAACCATATTTCAGAGTGGTAATGGTACCAGCAAGTGACAAGACGTCTGATGTTTGTGTATCACGCTTCAACTCAACCGTAAAGCGAAAGAAAAAAGGGGCATTAAAAGTTTTCTGTGTGAGTTTGTGCTCTGAATAAACTAAAGAAACAACAGCAAAACTGAGCAAAGCCTAATGAAGCATATTGCCAAGGACCGTCTTCTTCTGACGGATAAACAGTGGGAACAGATGAGGGAACTGACACCACTGTCACCACAGTGACAACACTAAAGCGCGTTGTCCAACACACGCTGGAATGACACAGTATATCTGGGCTGCCGGCGCAGAATGCGGCGATATGCGAGCGTCCTCCACGGACTCGAAACCTTCATCCCCTCGCCAAGGCTCACAAAGCAGCACAGCAGCCGTCACAGTGAGCACACAACTGTTTACAAATCCCCAGTTAATAGGATCAGGCCTCATTGACTGGGCTGCTCCGATGTGTCTGATGTAATCTATTAGCTGTATGATAGTCAGTGTCTCAGTCCAATCGATAACCCTGGGCCTCCATATTGCTCCACTGTGAACTGTTACTCCTCTTTAGTGCTGCTTAGAATGCAGGCTTAGCGACTATAAAGTTGGTGTGAGTGTGTGTGTGTGTGTGTGTGTGTGTGTGCGTGCGTGCGTGTGTGTAGATCACCCACTTTTGTGAGATTGAAGTTGGAGTCACTGTGCGAGTGCGTGTGCGTGTGTGAGTGTCATACCCGGTGTCATGCACTGCACTTTGAATATGTGTGATGCTAAATCATAAAACATACATAAGCTGATAGCAGGGCAGATGTTAATTTGGTAACACTTTAATGAATATGGGGACTGTGTGTGTCTCGGTGTGAGTGTTGTGTAATTATGTTGGCATTTGTAATACGTGTGCACCTATACACATATGGATTGCATGTCTGGAAGTGCATGCTTGTGTGTGTGAGCGTGTGTGTTGGAGCTGAGTGTGTGTGTGTGTGTGTGTGTGGGGGGGGGGGGGGGGGGAGTATGTCTGTGGCTGGTGTAACTGGGTTTCCAATTAAGTAGAACCACAGGCCGGATCAATGCTAGTCCTCTGTGTGCAGGAATGAGCAGCCCTGGGCCCTCGGAGCATGGTGCACGAATAATTTATCACTCACACTGCATGGGCCCAGGCGGAGAGAAGGAGGAGGAGGAGGAGGAGGAGGAGGAGGAGTCAGAGAGCGCAAGGACAAAGTGTCCAGCCCAGGGGAGCGAGCATGAGAGACGGGCAATCGAGGGGACAGAGAGATGGAGGGGTGACGACGGAAAGAGAGAGATCAGGACCCGGAGGAAAACACTGTCAGCTCACAGTCGTTTAGAAGCATCACACTCGGCGCAATTTTCTGTAAACAACCGTGGAAAATGGAATTCTGTGGGGAGTGAAAGCTACACATTATTCTTTACCACAACATCCTGTGTGTTTGTTCATGCTGAGAATAACACACAGGTGAGAGGTGACAAAAATGCAATAATGGTTTCCCAAAGATTCAATATATAAAATAAGTATTATGTCATTCCTGTTAAGTATTTAAAGAGCCTGGTAGTTTTTACATAAAGCATAAACGCTATATGTACACGTTTAAAGGTGCAGGGTGTAAGATTTCAGTCAATTATAGTCTGGATATATAAATAGAATTACAAAACAATTATATGCAAATGCATAATCACCCAAAAGGATGACTTGCTTTTTATGTAACCCTAAAATGAGCCCTTTAATGTTTATTTACACCAGGAGCGGGTCCACCCAATGGGGGCCACCATGTCTTTACAACAGCCCAGAGTGGAGGTGCTAAACATCATTTGAGCTTTAATGACAACCAAGGGCTACCACAGGTCCTCCGGCACGCTCAGATGGGAGTCAATGTGCCTGTCCCCAAATTTTACACACTGTACCTTTAAGACATCTACGAATGAAGATGGTGCGACTAAATATGGACTGAATCAATACATACCCAAGATGTTTTAACAGCAAAAGCTCTTATGTCCTTTTCAGTTCCCCCGGGAAGTATCACATTTAAAATGAGGTGTGGTCAGACGTGTCGTTAGCACATTGACAGTTGACGCCGGTCAAAATTCAGCGACTCAGCAAATTGATATATAAGGCCTCGTTAGCTCAAAATGAATGTGTGATATCAAACGGATGGACGCACACAGGATTCAAGCAGGGCAGATGTGCAGGTAACCAACAGGTAGAGTGTGTGTTGGCCGGTGAACAGGAAAGAGAATATGAGCTTCAACTCAACAAGTAGTGGAATACTTCACCAGGTGATTAGCAGAAACCTGCCTCGTGTGTTTGGGCCCTGCGATGGAATTCTAGACCTGCAGAACTAATCACACACATTGAACCCACCAATGCCAATCAGTGTTCATTCACTCAAACACACTGATTCACTACACACACCCCAAGTAGTGGGGGGGGGGGGGGGGCAGCCAGGGTGCAGAGATGCCCCCCCCTCCACTGAGAAGTAGAAAATACAATGATAATAAGAATGGACAGGCCCTACTTGTGGGTACAATATGAGACTACATCTGCGCATGGGGGCGGTCAAATCAAATCACTGAGCTAAACAACATAATAATGAAATGTTGATAAAGCTGATGATGCAGAAATGGCAAAATCTTTGTCCTTAATTTCAGACAAATGACGGAAATATAACAGGTATAGCATTACAGCTACATTTTATAGTGACCAATTCATCAGTCACTTATAACGTGTGTATCACACATACTGTTCACATCATCCCAAATTATGAGCCATGAGCAGCTAAAAGAGGAAATGGTCGACATCTTCGTCTAAAATAGTCCTCTACAGTCGATTCTGTGATTTGACCACGTACTTAGAGCCAGAGGGATATCAATAAGAGTGGAGCTGGTTAGTGGGCTGGCTCTAATGTGTTGGTACAAGACAAGCAGCAGTTAAAAGACCACTCGACAGCACCTCTTCTGCATGGACTCTTCCCATCGAGATCCTCTGCTCAGTCAAATCACAGCGTTGGTTGAAAGGCAGAGACGGCAACACATGGTTACGTTCAAATAGCAGCACACATGCATTACATACACATGAGGCCACTCATCCCCGAGATTATATCCAACAAGATGTGCAAATGAATGTAAAGAAAAGCATGACCCCCACACACACACACACACACACACACACACACACACACACACACACACACACTTACACTTACAGAGCTTCCCCACCCACTGCAGCTTCAGAGTCCAAATGTTCCCGTCATCTCTGTCCTTAGTTTGTCTCTATTAATCTCACAGTAGCGAGGCGTGGACTGGTTAGACGCTGCACATCACTCTGTAATCTTTCCTTAATGTGCTGCACTCTAAGCCTAAGTGAACCCATTTGGAGCGACTGTGCGCAGACTGTGATTCCTTCCATGTTATCTGAACAAGTGTAACTAATGGGTTTATCAATTAGGCCAAGTCCAATAACTGCATGCCTGCAATCGCCTTTAAATACTCGCCACTCGCGTAGCCCTGATTTCTGCCTCTAATATGCACACACGCACGCACGCATGTACGCACGCACACATAAGATAGTTTCCCTGCATGTATGCTACAAAATGCTGAGTATGCACAAAGCCTGCACGTGTTATGCTAGGTTAGGAGTGTATGTATGTATGTATGTATGCTGTTTTTGTGTGTTGTCTACTTTAACCGACACAGACAAATACAGGGGACTGTAAATGTGAAATGTTTACATTGGCACAATTTAATATCTTTAGAAATAACATGCAACCAAATGTTCAAAAAGTTCTATAGTCAGAATTATTTTCTAAATCATTTAAAAAGTGCAGTGTTTTAGGAAAGCACTGATTCTGTGAGCTACTTAGGTATACATTCAAATCCATATGAGGACAACAATTTCAGTTGAATTTCAACGAGCGTTCCAAATTGCAAGAGTTTCAATAATAAATTTAAAAAAACATACCTTTTGACTGTCAGATTAACGTCACTGTGTTTAATAAAATAATCCAAATGAGATACTTTCTGCTCCGGACTCAACAACTGTATTTATATAGATGAGTCTTAGGTGAATAATATTAATGCCCTAGAATTACTCGTATGAGTTAGCATGCAGCACTAGAGGTGAATCATTCCTACGTGTCGCTGTGAATCATTGACTGACCAACAGGTTAAAAGAGGATACAAGATTATGTAATCACAGAGCACAGTGACTGAGGCCATCCATCCTCACTGACGGACCAAACACACTCAGCATTAGCGGAGAGAAAAACCTTGAATGCAGCAGAACGAAATCAAATGTTCAGCTGCTCTTCAGAAAATGGACAGACACGTGTGTGGGTAGATGAGAGAGACAGAGATAAAGTGACAGAGAGGCCGACTCGGTGATAAAGCCAGGAACCGTTCGGAGACAGAAAGACTTTCAAAGTGGAGGAGTGAAGGATTGATTTGCCCTGATGCTTTGTTGGACAGGCGTCACGGCGGATAGATAGAGACGGATGGACACACGGACACAGACGGACAGTGACACCCTGACACGAGGGCCATTCTGATCAGCCAGACATTCACACTGTGTTCACCCATTTAGGCCTTCTGCTATTTAGCGGTGTGATTCCAGCAGCTGCCAGCAGGACGCCTTCACTTTAGAGTGGAGATGACGGGAAATGGACACTCTGGTCACCCACTGGTTGAGGTGGACTCCGTTTGACCACTGATCCACTTCCTGTCACAGACATTAGTTGCATGTTCTCTACTCACTTTCCTCATGTTGCCCCCATGCTGTACACTTAGAATCATTCCCACTCCGATGAAGGAGAATTCACTGCAAAGACTGATTTTTTCAAGATCCAATGTGTGAGATATTTGTTAAACTATTACGTTTTCTACGGGTAGTAATATCTTATCTGATATTTTAATTTGTGTGTAATCAAACTGTTGTTTTCATGACCCTTAAATAAGCCCTGTACATCCGAAGCTGGTTTCAACTCAAACATTCATACTGTGCATCTATTTGCAGCACAGCACAGCACACGGAAAGGAGGGAGGCGGGAATCGAACCCCCAACCCCTCTGGTCAGAGGACAGATCCTCTCAATTCTGAGCCACCTCTAACAGAGGGCAGCTATAGGTTCTCCAGTCAGGAGAGGAACACTGAGGTCAGGGGTGTTCTGCCTCAACATGCAACTTCACCACTAGATGTCATTAAATCCTATATACTATACCGTTAAATATAGCTGATCTAATGATGGGATGCAAATAGGCTAATTGCAGACATGTTGTCATGTGATGATTAAATGTGTAACGTAAAAAAAAAAAAGTCATTATCATTATTACCGTTAGCACAGCAAATGTTAGATTTAAAATTAGCATTTTTTTCTTTGAATTATGCTTTTAATCGTTTCATGATTCCTTCAATCAATCCTGAAACACTCTGCGTGAACCTCGCTGCTGTTTTATCCTGATGCCATCTTACATCACTTTTGACATGTTATGGTCCATGTGCTGTTTTTCAAACAGAGGCGTGATTCCGGAGACATGTCAAGGCATTTAATTAGAACAACATGCATCAGATCCACCCTCGTGTCTGTGTGTACAAATCCTTTGGTGCTGCTGAACGTTCTAGATGAGGCAGATTGTTTCTGATAAATGGGGATCAGGGCAACAAAAAAACGAAAAACTCTGGGTTTACTCTATGTGAGAATATATGGGAGTGTGTGTGAATTGTGGGGGGAAACAGTGAGACACAGAATGAACAAGTGTGAGAAACAAAGAGAGGGAGAGAGAGAGAGAGAGACCTGTGAAAACATACATAGAGAGAGAGAGAGAGAGAGAGAGAGAGAGAGAGAGAGCGAGCAGCCAGCTCCATAAAGACGTGAGCAGAATGCTGCCGATCTGCGCGAGCGCGGTGATATATAGTTTAGTCAGTAGCAGCGGGTCACGACAAAGCCTTTAACAGTAATGTCCTGGGAGTCGCCTTGCCCAGGGGACCCGCGCTCCATTTTACAGCCGAGCGACCGAGACTGAGACGCCGCGGCCCGACAGCTGGAGCAGTAAAGCCAGCCACTAGTACCATCCATAACATGAAGGAGGCGTAGACGCCGCTGATACCGCCACAAAACACCAGGCCCGAGGCCACACCGACAGCTGGCGAGTTAAGAGGGATGAAGAAAAGGGGGCTCGGAAATGGTGGGGAAGTGGCGGCGAGACAAAGGAGGGAGAGGAAGGGGGGAAAAAAGAGTAAAGGAGATATATCTAGATTTAGACAGACACGGGGAGGAAGACAGGGTGGGAGGAAAAGGTGATTTACATCAAGGGAGGGAGTTAAAAAGACAGAGGGGTGACAATGGGGAGCGGGACTGTTCATTCTTTCAACATTGTCTTTGAAATGCATACACACTGAATCTTATCAGGCGTTTGATTATTAAGCAAAAAATGATCATCCGTCATGTTGCGCAGTGTAAGGAATTCACATCATGATGTTTATATGAGCTTGACTTCAGATAAATGATGGGATATTTATTGGATGGGTTATCATTTTTTTAGACTAGCATATTCAGCATGTATGCTTTTGTATACTGTTGTTTGTACTCACCATACACTATAATCAATGTGCCACGACTAAGAGTTAAAGGTGCAGTGTGTACGATTTTGGTCATTTTTGTAACTTCTAAAAATATTACAAAACAATTGCATACTGACATTTTCATGATTTTATAATCACATAAATGTTCTCTTTTTTTCCATTACCTTTAAATGCGCCAATTAATGTTCATTTACATACATAAGACAAATAAAATTATTATTATTATTATCATTATTATTATTATTATTATTATTATTATTATTATTATCATTATTACATGAGGAGAGAGTCCTCTCCATGGAGGCCATGTTTTTATAGCAGTAAAAGTGGACGTACCAAACATCTCTTGAGTTTTAATGACAACTGAAGTTTACCACAGCTTCTCCTGCAGGCTCAGAAGGGTGAGGGTGAGGTGATGAATACAACATGCAACTTCACCACTAGATGTCACCAAATCTTACACACTGCACTTTTAATGAAAAGCATCATCATGACTCATGAGTTGCATGTAAAACACTAACTTACTACTCACAAAATATCACTCGATACAGGAAATGACACATCCAAATGAGGTCAACCAGGTCAAAGAGCAACATTGTGAGCACATGGCAGGTGACAGTCGTGTGTTGTGTCACTATGGTCCGAGAGGGACACTCACTTTATTTCCAAGACAAGAGCCAGAATTCCTGCAGCTATCGGAGCAGCGCTGGATGTGCCTGGAAAGTATTTGACGCAGCCGTCACCGATGGTCGTCACGGTGACCTGGAGAAACCACAAACACACAGTATATCAAGATGATGGATCTCGACGTGTCAGAGTAAACAACTTCCCTGCAGACGGATCTGATTGTGGAGGATTAAAGCCATAAAAGTAGTGACGCTGTAGCAGCTGCTGTATTAACATCTGGCACTCCATCATTAGAACACGTCAACACACTCTGAAAGTGAGGATAAGTAAAACACACACACACAACTTGACCACGTCCTGAGGTGAGGTGGGAGGGGGCAGGCCCTTGAGCAAACAATGGTAATATCACACAGTTAAAATTGGCCTTTCTCTGGCTCCGAAGCTGCCACTGCTTTTTTTGTCTCATCACTGTTACTTCTGCCATCAACACCTCGGCTTCTTCCTGAGCCACTACAGCCACTCTTTACCTCCAATTAACACCCGTTTGCGCCTGTGTGTGTGTGTGTCTGTGCCCAGCAGTCACCTAGGTCATTTAGCAGGTCTCTATAAATATCACACAGGTGGCTGCTCTTTAACAGGCTTCTAACAGCTCAGACAACACACACACACATAAACACACAAACACATATATATATACACTGTATGTAAATACTTAAACAGAGTGTGTGCACCCATTAATGATAAACATGGCTGTCAGATGTTTTCTGAGATCTCTGCACACTGACCAGAGGTAGTGGTCCTCCCACGCTGGCCCCCGTGAGAGTGACGGCCATCACCCCGGGGCAGGGCTCACCGAAGTAGGCGGGCTTTCCCGTTTGAGTGGCGGCACCGATGGCAATGTTGTAGATGGAGTTAACGTAACCGTCGGCGCCGCAGTGGTCGTGATGCATCCCACCGTTACCTGCAGCCCACACGAAGATGCTGCCCTTCCCACCTCGACCCTGGGAACACAAGCAGAGGAACATATCAGTGGACATCAGTATTTCATCGAGAATGGAAAATAAAATGCTTTCCTACTATGTGAAAAGTGAAGAAAGGACATTATTTTATTGAAAATCAACATGTTATCATCCAGCACTTCAAGAAAAAACATTTCATCTCAACGTTCAAACCTTTCAGCTGTCCTATGAATTATTCTCCATTCACAAGTTTTCAAGCATACGTTTGACAAATGAAGCCCAAACTCAAAGCAAATAATACTGACACCAGTGGTGAACAAAATTTGATAAAAAAATTTTTTTGAAATTAGAAACAAATAAACCCCCAAAAGGATCTTCATGCAACTGCAAAGGTAAAACAAACTTTACTTTAGAGATAAACAGGATGTGTTTGGATAATTACATCCAAATAATTTGGCATATTGGACCTGACACCCAAAGAGGAGAGCAACGAGATTAACCTGGACTCACAGCAAGAACCATTTCCAGAAACCTACAACCATTGACTGAATTTAAAGCAGATTCTATATTTTTTACTTAGTAAAATATTGTAAAATATTCCACTTACAAGCTTAAGCTTAAGATTCAAAAATTACTACAGCATAAGGGCACATGACTAAACTCTTTAGGTCTGAGCAAGTGTTATTTAACATAAAGTAAATAATCACAATAATAAAATACCAGCAGTCAGAGCACCCCACCCCTTTTCTCTCCCCCCCCCCCCCCCCACACACACACACACACACCCCACCCCCAGTGGAGCAAAGCCACCACTGCAGCTCATGAGCTGGTGGGCTGTGAGCTGGGCTGATGAGAGCGACAGTGGCTCTGACCCAACTCCTATGAGAGCATATTGGCTCGGAAGTGAGAGCACACATCCACTTCATGTCTCTTCACTCATTGGCTAAAGGGATTTGATACATAAGGGCTGCAGATTGCACCTTTGACCCACCCCGTGGACTCTCCCAATACTTTTAGTGCCTATGACCTCTGCTCCTACTTTGATAAACATCATTAGAGTCGTTACAGCAGTAATATTGTCTGAAGCCATTTTGTGCCAAGTACGTCTTCATCAAGCACAAACCTTACTGCTGCTGCTGCTCTAATTTGCTGGGTGCATTCCTCCACACAGAAACTAAGCTCCATGCCACCGAAACCAAAGTGTCCAGGGACGGACATGTCCATGTTAATTGATTCAAGAAAGAAAGTTACATGTAGTTCAACTTCCCTAATACTTTAAAAGAGAGTGATGAATAAAGAGAGAACAAAAAGAAGATCCCAGAAGTCTTGGGTCTGTTTGTCTGCCGGAAGAATAAATTAATCATGTTTCACCTAAAGACAGAGTGCCTTGGTTTTTTGTTTCCCATGATTGCCGACATCATTAAGACTTTTGGGATCTTGCATTTTGTAAACAAAGAGAGAAAAGCAGCTTTTGAGAGAAATAATCATCACTTTCACGGCTCAGCGCCGGATTTTATGTCTAATCTAATAATGGTGCATTTGTTTAAAAAAAAAAAAAATTCAAGAAATACAAAGAATTAGCATCTAAATTTAGCTTCATAGTCAAATGTCCCTCCATCCTCAGCCCTGCAGACAGTGAGAGTGCCGGCTCTGCGTCAGACAGACACCAGAGTGAACTTAGAGATGAAAGCCGTGCCTTGTGAGTTCCTAGCCGCAGGGCTTGCTCTGTCAGGTTGTGCGGCCCGTCCACCACAGCCCCGTCGTCCCGAGGGCCCCAGCTGCAGACGTAGATGTCGATGAAATGGAAGTTGAAGGTCAGAGCGGTGGCCTCCGTGGCATCGGTGACAGAGCCGTTCAATAGGCAGATACCTGCGCACATCATGAAGAGAAAGGTTCCACAGATCAGAGTTCGGAAGGTGGCCTTAGAAAAAGTAAAGGGGAGAAGAAGGAAAAAAAAAAGGTTCATGCCGCATATTAAATATTGTGAAGTTTCAGATGCACGGGGCAGTTTCTAGTTTGGTGTTTGGATGATTTCTCACTCGCTGCTGGCACACATCAAATAAATAAATCCACACACATCGTTACTTTTGATTGAAAGCCGAGCTGCTGCTGGATATTAGGAGGCCTCGGATCAAAATCGGACTGAGTTCCCGCTCCTGATCTACAGCACAGATATGATGAAGAACAAGAAACACTATATGAAACCATATACAGCTATAATATATCAAATCTTATATGATGCCTCTAGTGGTATTGAAGTGAACGACATTATCAATGTGAAGAGGGTGGGCTCTGAAGAAAAGACTTAATATCAGCCAAACAGGGAATAAACAAAGAGATCAAACAAAACTGTTCATTTTAAATACTTAACTCATTTTAAACTAAATGGAATAAAATAAATGCAACATTGGATTTTGTATGTATCCCTGTACATTTATTTCAGCGTTTAATAAGTACGATGAACACAGCTCACTTCCCACCAGATTTGCAGAATAGTGCCAGTATGAAAGATCTGTAGTTGAACCATGGTATCTCAAGTACTACAGGCATGTGCTTAGTAATATGTACATCTATTGTCCTTAGACCACTGTTACAATACAAAGACCTATTCAAAATGTTTTACCTAAATCACTTTGGCTCATGTTAAGTATTAGTTTGCAGAAAACTACAGGTTGTGTTTGTCCGATGACGGGACAAACACAGCCCCGCTTGTTTGATGGAAGAGAAGGACGTTTCAAAAACTCCATTTGATGATTAACACTTTCACTGAGGAGAAACCGATGCAAACCCCAAAGCACTGCACTCCTTAGTCTACTTGCAATGCACTGAGCTGAGTCAGTGGGCATCATTCATGTTTATATCCAAAAACCCCCCCAAAACAACAACAAATCTAATAACGCTGGCTCCAAACAAAAACACACCAACATTTATCTAAGGTACAATTCCAAAGCTGCCACCGAGGTAAGAGCTCCGCTCGGCCATCACTCATTGTCAGAGAGCCGGCGCGGGTCTCAGCAGCAGCCACTGGTTCAACATGCATCTTTCATTCGGGTCTTGCCCTTTCATCTCCTGTGTGCCAGACTCTGTTTATGAGTCGTGACAAAATGGACTCAGCCAGGTGAAATTAAGACTAAGTGTGTGAAGGGATTCGTGGTCGTGCTCCACAAACCGCTTTGTTCTCTCCTCTCCGTTTGTCGATTCTGCGAGCGGCTGCTGACAAATGAGGGGAGGTGATGGGTGAGTTCACAGAGCAGGGTTCAAATGTCAGGGTTCACTTCAGGAATTCTTTTCCTTTATATGGCCTGCGCTTCTCGCCGACGGCGTCACTGTACTGAATTGATTTTGAGGCCTAAGTCTCTGACTAAAACATATGCTCGTCTCACTACCTTGTGCCGTACAGCGCTTGAAATACTCGATTTTATAACTTTATATATCCTGTTCATTCATCCCTCTACAAAGTTACAGCCAACAATAAAAAAGTTATCAGTGGAGCTCCCACTAAAACAGCTGCTTAATAGGCTCAGAACGATTTGACGAGAGCCAGTTACATGTCGGGGTTTCATAGTCGTACAATGCGTAGTACGACCACTGTATAATAAAGAACAATACACATAATTAGGGACGGTACACTCGCATTTACAACAAATGTTAACTTTGTAATGATGCGTTCACACCAAAACAAAAGGTAAATCTTTTGCACAATGAGATTATAAACAGTGTAAATGCAACCTAATGTGACCTAATGGACACTGCATTTGACATTGGTTGCGCAATGCAATGCAAATCCTGCATGCGATGGGACACGTATCTCTCAACGGTGCAGAATGTGCCACGGTTATGTCATTTGCTCAAGTTGACATCTTTAAATAAAACACGGTCATCTCACGATTCGTATGAATGAGATTTATGCGATGTCATCAGCTGCGGTCCAGTTCAACAAAGGGATTAGTGAGCTTCATGCTGAATTGTCTTTGGATGCCATGTCATGGTCTCAGCCGCTGCAGCACACCCACCACGCACTGCCTCCCACTGTCTCTATAAGGCGGCGCTATTCTCCTCACCTCCAATCCTGGCATTGAAGGCGATGCCCACACCACAGTAGGAGTTGTTGGCCTCCATGGCAACTTCCCCTGCGCACCGGGTGCCGTGACTGAAGCAGAGAGGGGATGAGGGTGTTAGCCACATACTGAGACAGATGTGAGTTCTTCTCTCCTGTGTGTGATGTGCTGACCTGAGCATGTCCCTGAATGAAGCCCGAAGAGACTACCTCACACAGCACATCTTCACACTTTAACGCAGTTCAACAGTTATCAGGGTCATTATGGGAGAGTTTGAGTGATAAAGTTGACACTTGACAACAGATGAGAATGCCAGGTTCATTTAGAGACTTGACCAGTCTGTCTGTTGGAGGCGAGAGTATACAGAGAAAGAACAAACACAAACACACGGGTTCCCTCGTGTTGTTAGTGGACAAATGAACGGACCCACGCGTTGAATCAACCGAGAGAAGAAACAGACGCACACCAACCTGTTTTCCTCATCTCTGATGGGCATGGGATCGCGACTCAGACCTTGTGCGTGACACAGGTCGAGACTGGCGAGCGCCTCCTGTAAAGCCAAACAGAGAGTGAATGAGGCGCCGTGTGCGACGATGTTTCGCTCAAAACAAGATGTGAATGGCACAACAGGAACCGAGGGAGCCCAGTGAAATACCGCGGATCGTTCCACTTGAATTACTGTAGTCTGTCATCATATTTCTTGTGACTGACGGCAATCACTGTCACTGTGGAGATGCCCGCTTCTGTGTGTGTGTGTGTGTGTGTGTGTGTGTGTGTGTGTGTGTGCATCATAAAAGAGAGCATAAATGACTTGTTTGTCGGGGTATATAGGCATAACAGGAGGAGGATGTCTTGGCAGCAAACTGAACAAGAGCAATTATGTCTCTCTCTGTCTCTCTCTCTCTCTTTCTGCAGCCAGGCTTATCCATGCCAAACAATCTGCTCTGACAAAGTGCACGTTGGCCTGCATGCATCAAACTGCCTATAGGATTATAAATGACAAGACAGGAGCAAACAACACTGCCACTCCACATATGCCGCGGATGGCCGGTGGAGCTCAAGCCTAACAGAATCAAACTGCCTCGCAATGACGTGAGAATTGTTGTTCAGGCTTTTTCATGTAATGAAGAAGTTTGAAATGTAATTAAGCAGAACGTCAATACAAAGATTCTCCTCCTGTGGACACCCACAAGTGTTTTTTTTAGTGACAGAGCAACGGAATCAGACATTACACTCCTGTTTTAGATTATTTACGGTCAAGCTGCAATGAGTTTTGGTGAAAATGAGATCTTCGTCAGAAATCCAATTTCAAGACTTTTAAGTTTACTTACAAAGTTTCTCTTCAGGTCTTTATTGGTGTAATCTATGCCTGGAAAAAAAAAGACATTAAGTCAAATTATCATACAATATATAATCAGTACACAAAACACATTATGCAGAGAATAACATAACAGCAAAGCTGTGAGGTGTGTTTATTTTCCTCTGTGGTCAGAGGTTTAAAAAGTGAACATATGATCATTAAAGAAGTTGAAAATTCTAACAACAATAGCAAAAACAGCAGATTAGAGATGTCACAAAATCCTACCAACAGCACTTTTAATATAAAGGTGCCCACTGTCTTTAGACACTGCAAGACCTGCCCTGAAAACTTCCCTTGATTTCTAAAGAGACTCATTCTGAGACCTTGCTGCAGATTTAATTGAAAATCTGTATTTGGTGAATTCAAATGTGGATTCATGAGGGGGCTGTTGAGCCTTGGGCAGAAAGAAGGTCATATTTTCAGGTTTGTTTTTGTTAGTTTGCAGGATTATACAAAAAACTACTGAAAGAATCTCCATGATTTGTGGTGGAGAAATGAGCAAAGGTGGATATGTGGATCTGAATAAATGGACAAATCCAGGATATTTTTTTGGGGGGGACATGATTAGCCTTGGTGAAGGTGTGCACTCTTCAAACACGCTGGTAGAATAAAAGCAGAGGGAAAAAATCAATGGTGAAAGTGTAAAACCTATTTAAATACATGTAGGAGTGACTCAGGAGTCTCATTTGTAATATCTCTGACATGCAGGCATGTCCAAGTGCTCAATGTCTCAGTTTGTATTTTCCTGGGTTTGCAGCAGTGCCATGTCATTGTCATCTGAACTTTGAGTGTGGAGGACAGGTCATTAAAATGTTGAATTTTGAGTGCCATGATAATAGATGCAATTAGTTTGCCAAAATGTAATGAAGTGTAGTTTTTGGCGCAAGTATTGTCAAGATCCAACATTTCCATTGTGAGACATTGTACACGAATGATGGACGAATGAATGAACAAATGGGCAAAGAATAATGTCAGGCCCCCAAAATGTTCATTCCATTTATTCTGCCACTCTCTTCCATTTCTTATTCTTTCCCTTGCTCCAAACCTCCTCCTGCATCTTTTTTATCATCCTCTCTTTCCACATCACTTGCCTTTCTTTCCTTTGCCCCCCTCAGATGCAACCCCCCCCCCCCCCTTCAG
>JAFBJT010106268.1:9894-17394 GCA_016785325.1 Chascanopsetta lugubris
TGTGTGTGTGTGTGTGTGTGTGTGTGTGTGTGTGTGTGTGTGTGTGTGTGTGTGTGTGTGTGGAGGTGTGTGTGTGTTTACAGTGAGTTGGAACAAGGAGCAGACATGGAAAGAGGGTGAATTATTGAAAAAGGTGTGATTCACTCCTCTGCTGTCCAGGTTAAAAGCTTCTGTGTAAATGTACAAAGAGAAGAAGTCAACTGCTCAATCACACACACACACACACACACACACACACACACACACACACACACACACACACGATCCCACTCAGACACGCAAACAGCCTTTTCATGCAGCCTATTCAACAGATCTGGCAGTGCACTTGCATGCTGTAATGATAGGCTTCCACAGCTAAACTATTATCCCGGAGCATTTTGTATCATATTTTATTCACATATTCAAATTTAGCAGAATTATGCAAAAAAGTGTTGGGAATATCATATTTCACATTCATGTATACTCCATAAGCCTTCATGCAAAAGATTTTAGAAATGGTTGGGGATCCCGTGCGCCCCTGTTGCTTTGAGCGCGACCTTTTGAACCCTGCCTCTGTCAAATCAATCATCTGTGACCTTTTCATGTGCCCCCCCCACTCCCACCTCCCCCTCAGTAGACACGAACCAGACATTACACTGTGACGCTCCTATGGTATATGCATGACCTTATGCAGACCTCGAGATAGAAAAAACATGAAGAATAAAAATGAACATCTCAAGATTTATGATGGAGACCCAGCCGCCCCTCTCACGGACTGTCAGCCTTTTCTTCTCATGCTGCACAGTCTGTAATTACAACAGAGGCTGAAACCATCGCTCAGAAATACGAAGAAATCTGATCTTTAGCTTCAAAATGGACATGAAATAGATATTCCCCACTATTTGCGTGAGCCTCCAGGTGCTGTCGGATGAGTCGGATACGGAAGTGGATAAACGTGCAGTTCACAGGGTGGCCACCTGAGGCTCCATCCCCATAGACTCCCATGTTAAAGTGGCAGAGGTGGATGAAACCTGTCTAACGCCTGGTACAAGCTACGCTTTTGGTCCAGTCGTGCATAATTCAGGGGCACCTGGGCCCACCTTCTGCGGATGCTGTGACAGCACCGTGGGTCCACCCCTAGCTCGGCCTGTGCTCCGCCTCTTTGTCCATTCAGGCATTGGCAAGATGGCCGACGACTGAGTCCATCTTTGTGTACAGTCTAGGGAGAAAAGGCATGGTAGGGAGTTTTGCGCAGGCCAAAGCAAACGCCACATGAACTCTTATTATCACCATGACATGATCCTTTATGATGATCTCATACACACCGTGTCTATGCCACTAGCATCACTGTACCTGTTGACGTCCAGGCATCTTAAGCTACTGTCGAAATTAGTCTGGATCTTTGTTGTTGCCAGGGACCGTACAGATGTGTGATTAGCTTTCCTCTGTCGTCTGCTCCTCCATCAAACCCTCAAGATTTCCTGATCATTTAAGTTGCCTGATGTAGTGATCCCTTACTTTTATTCACAGCCAGTCCGCCTCCCCCCTTCTCTCCTCTCTCTCTCTCTCTCTCCCCCTCTCTCATCCTTCTTTCTCTGCCAGCTCCGTCTCAAAGCCAGGCTTTAATTTTGATCAGCGATGAAATGATTGCTCTCCTCTTTCGATTTTTCTTTTCTCCCCCTCTCTCCCCACAGCAGTTGTCATAGAAACAGAGACGTGTTGGTGTGTGTGTGTGTGTGTGTGTGTGTGTGTGTGTGTGTGTGTGTGTGTGTGTGTGTGTGTGTGTGTGTGTGTGTGTGTGTGTGTGTGTGTGTGAGACTGTGAGCGTCTGTGTTCCAGTCGATCCCCTCAGTCAAGAGATTTATCACCCAGACTAAGCCAGAAAGTATGTGTGTGTGTGTGTGTGTGTGTGTGTGTGTGTGCGCGCACACTTGCCTGTATACCTCCCCTCTCACAACATTTCTATCGTCTCCTGTATTTACATATATAACAGTATTCCAGCCACTGTATTTTCCTATTCATAGTACTTGTGTGTGTGTGCACACACACAATGACATAAAATAGCGTGTGCGCGCGTGTGTGTGTACGTGTGTGTGTACGTGTGTGTGCGTGTCTAACAGTGTGTGTAATAGGTCCCCTGTCCCCTCATCACACACACTCGCACACACTAGGCCTGGCCGGCTGGATGACTTTAGATGAAGTGTGCTTGGTGGCTTAGTCCGGCCACAGCTCTAATCCTCCACACTCATACAAACACAAACACACACACACACACACACACACACACACACACACACACACACACACACACACACACACACACACACACACATAGGCACGTACAAAAAGGTCCCAGGTCCCTCCACTATTAGCCCTGTGCCGAGGGAATGTGTGTATCTGTGTGTGTGTGTGTGTGTGTGTGTGTGTGTGTGTGTGTGTGTGCGCGCGCGTGCGTTTGAGGCCTGCACAGAGACACTAGAAAGGGAATGAGCGAAACTAACCCAATTTCCTGCTCCATTTCCTTTTCACGCGGCAGGCGGGCGCGTCCCATTCCACGGCGGGCCGGGCCTCAACACCAGCCACTCTGCAGGCCCGGGTCACGCCTTTTACCCCCGAGTCACACTCAGAGGAGGGGGCGGGGGAAGGAAGGCAGGAGGGGAGGGGCCACTGTAAATAAATCATGTGCACCAGCTTCTGAATTAGACACAAAACTGCTATTTTGAGCTGAAAGTGAAGTTCACTTGAAGTTCAGAGTCAAGTCGGATCACAACGCAACTTGTTTACTGGAGCGTGTTTCAAATAGTTAGTAACTATTAAAAAGGATGAATTAAAGAGAAAATAAATTACAGGAGAAGCATAATATGCACAAAAAAGATGAAATTGTACGCACATTATTGCACATACGATTCTCATGGTACTAATGATCGTAGTACTACTCCTTCTAATAATCGTAATAATTGTAATTGTATTCTGGATAATGATAATGATTAAAATAATAATTAAGATGATAATAATGATGATAATAATGAATACTTTCAGAATTAAAATGACCTCAAAAGTGCAAATATTTAACTATATGTATATTCTTACAAGTGATTTATCCTCTTTCAAATCAAGACGGGTAAAGAAAATTAATAAATGTATAAACGTAAGAATATAATATTCCGAGTTTGACCCATTCTTTTACCTGTACTATTTTTTACTTGAACATCAAATCAAAAGTAAAGTAAAACTTCATAATTTGCTTTAGTTTGCTAAATAAAACATCAACTTTCAGATTTCTGGCTTCACTTCGAGAACATGTCTGTTCTCAGGTGTCATCGTTTGTAACAAACAATACAAAGTCTTCCTTTCAGAACTCATCCATGAATCATTGATGTCATGTTTGAGCATTTATAAAACTCTGACTGGAATCAGCGAGGTGATGGATCCTTTACATGTTTCAGTATAATGGTGACGTGTCATCTCTCTGTTCGTCCCGTTCAAACAACAAAGCCGTCCTGATGTCTGATGTTCGAAAGTCTCCAAACTCATAAATGATTGTGGAGCAAACTCAGACGCTGGGCTTCAATTAATGATGACATAATGTGTCGGTGGATCAATAACAGAATCAGTCATCCAAAGACATTCTATCTCTGTCTAATTACCATGGAGATACACTCCACCCATCTCTGAGACTGACCGCTCTTAACTGAGAACCTCAGCTGATTCCAAATGATCAATGATCAGTCCCTGGAAGAGAGCACTGCCACACCTGTGGTAAGTGATCATGAGTGGCTGAGGTAGAGTCACATGTCATGATGAGCCAATCAGAGACGGAGGTGGGCGGAGCTCACACATAAACACACACGCAGTCACACATCACTAATTAAGATCAAAAGTAAGAATGAATATTTGACACTTTCATTATAGATAATTATACACATCTAAAGGTCTGTTTAAGGGGGCGGGGCCAAATTCTTTGACATCTTTGGATGCGGTAACTCAATAACTAAATTAGTTACTATTTGGGAGAAGTCACTATAACTAGTTACTTTCATACTGATGCAACCCAGTAATTAAATCAGTTACTTTTTGGGCGGAGTAACTAATAACTATAATTAGCTACTTACTTTATAGTTTTGCAAACTTTATAGTTTTGCAACTCAATTACTAAAGTAGATACTTTTTTTTGGAGAAGTAACTATAACTAGTTACTTTTATGGTGCTGATGACACCCATCTAGTATCTCTTGTAGTACTACGTGTACTCTTTCCAACAAACAAGCAAACAAGCAAGAAGCCATGATGTCACAAGAAAACAGAGGCTCCTTGATTGAGGTCAGACATTCAATAAAATAGGAACAGTCCTTTCACTGTGAAATCTACATCACATCAATTGACCAGAATGTATCAAATATGTAAGAATTTGATCGATAAATGTCCACTCCTTTGCTTTGATTTCCGAGCTGTCACCACAACGACTCCATCCTTGGATAACTCTGTATCGTCTCTGTGCAGCTGCTGCATTGTCCTACATGACAGAGAGAGAGAGACAGAGAGAGAGAGAGAGAGAGAGAGAGAGAGAGAGAGAGAGTGTGTCTATCAATGACACCTCGTACAGTGCACAGGCTCAGGCTCCCTCGACTTTGTATTCAACACATGTTTACTGTATATATTATGCATCTGGGACACAGCGTGTGTCTGGAAGTCTTGACACATCCACGTAGCATGGTGAAAAGTGATCAATGTGTGTGTGTATACTTGGTCATAAGTGTGTCGATCTATTTATGTACGCTCATTTGTACAGCACAAGTTATGGGATGTGCACGTCTGTGAGGAATGTGTGTTTTCATCGGAAGCTCGAACTTGTTATTTGACATTTCCTGTCAGGCTCCATATGCCGTCACCACACACACACACACACACACACACACACACACATACACACACGCCGAGTCACACACACACACACACACACACACACACACACTCCGAGTCCCTGAGTCGTCTTGACCTAATTGAAGCCCAGCGGTCTGCCCCAGGTCATTCTCTTATACCTCCCCTATTTTAATGAGATTTTTAATTAGCATGTTAATTGCCTAACGCGATCAGCGGGGTGACTAGCTCGCTGGCTAGCTGCTGCTGCTGCTGGCATCCAGCTGGGCAATAACTCCGTGGCTTCACACTCTGCTGAACAGAACTGTGCCAGGCTGAGCCCAGCTCGGGTTCCGGGTTCTGAGGAAAACAAAGAAGTTGTGCGGCACAGTCTCGTGTTGCATTAACGACAGAGTTGGAGCTTTAGATCCACTTAATTACCACTTTATTCAAATGGGATTGGATTGTGTGAACCCCAGCTGATTGACTTATTTCTTATTTATACAACAGTACCACACGGCGCGGCAGACAGCTAGCCGATATTAGCAACACAGCCATTAACACACAGTTTGCGCAGCTGTGCCCGCGGGAACATTTGTGCCACACATGACATGTTTTCCACTTCCTGTTTGGTAGAAGCTAGTTTTGGCCAGAGCATATTCACTAATAATAATAATAATAATAACAATAATAACAACAAAAACAATAATAATAATAATAATAAAAATAACAACGATAATGTAATAATAATGACATGATTATTATAATAATAATAATAATATTGATGATAATAAACAACTTATTCAGGTTTGACCATGTGATAATATTCTGAACCACACATCACAGCTTCTTCATAGTTCTATAATTTAGTATCTTAGTGTTTGTAAACAGACCATGTGAAGTTTCCCCCCCCCCCCCCACGGAACAACACCAGTTGGACTTGATGTGTACACCGCACGCTAACTTTTGTAATAGAGAGGATGATAATTATGCTAGTTCCAATTTGAAATAAAAACATTATTATCAAGCACAATTCGAATATTTCAGTCCAATTTTATTTTGTAATATTTTGGGGGCTAGCTTAAATGTCGTTGGTAAAGCGCTAACCGATGGATTCATCCGCTGACCACTGATCAGTGTGTCATTAAAGACGCGGAGCAGCAGAAGGAGGGGGTGGTCCATAGGTTTTGACCTGTGTGGCAGCTGTTGCAGTGCATTGTGGGATATGTAGTGTGAGTGGTGAGGTGTTTTTCATATGAAATGATCTTGCAGGCCGCTTATAATTATATCATGTTTGACTTTTGCTGCTAATGTCACATCCAAATAGTTTCGGTCTTTTTTTATTCCGATTCTTAATTTCCATAAATTCTTCATAACTCCAACACATTTCTCGGCAGCTGTGGTTTAGGGGTCCGAGGAGCTGTCGTCTAACCAGAGGGGTCAAAAGTTCAAATCCGTCTCTCCCCATTCGGCAAGATACTGATGCACACATTTTCTGAATGTAAAGTGTACGGTCATCAAGTGCCATACAAAGCATTCACAGATTATGACGTTATAGAGTCATTCAACTTGTAAACAAAAAGTTTAAGAAGATACAGTCATTTTTATGTAACAGTCTCTAACTTAGTTTCCTCCTCTTCTGCGGTTGTGGTTTCTGTGAGTGTTGGAGCTGGTAGGAGGAGGAATGCCGTGGGCTGATCAGTGAATGTTTCAGCTTTAAATATCTGCCAGATGTTTATGGAAATGAGGCTGATAAGAGCAGAGTTTACATGGAAGTGAAAGATGTTGGAACACGTTACAGCAGCAGTGAAAGTGTAGATTTTGGGTGATGACTCTCTGTGGGTTTACTGTTCATATATGGTTCATATCTCTGCATCGTTTACTTTAAAAGAATAGAAGCAGAATGAAGCTGGAAGTAACTTCAACTTTCAACATTCAATGTGCACAGTGAGGAAACATGAAAACTACGCTTTACTGTCCACAGTCAATGACACACAAAATAAGTCTAAATGACCAAAAATGAAATAAAATAATAGATCAAATAAAAAATAGTAAAAGTAATAGGAAAGTGTAGTATTACAAATGAAAGTCATAGGAGGCAGCATGTGAAACATACAGTACAAGTGTAAACTATACAGTATTCAGTCAAAATGTAAAAAAGATAGATCATTTTTTAATACATTATTACAAAATAAATGCAGTTTTAAGAGGCAGCATGTGAAAAATGTTGTACAGAAGTAAACTCTAAAGTACAAAGGAAGTGTGAAATGTAAAAAAGATAGATAGATAATAACACGAAATAAAGCAGTATCAAAGGCAGCTTGAGAAGAAAATACTAAAGAAGTATAAAATACACGAAAAATACAAATAAAAACTATGCAATGAAACACAGCTATTTAAATAAAACAGCTATTCAACAAGTGCATATTGTGCAATTATTGTGTAACATCGACCGTATACGTGCATATTTTGGAAGTTGTTAAAAATGGCCACCATCAGTGTGCAACATCTCCTGGTGTTCGATATACACCTCTTATTTACAGTCATGCAATATTTAACTTTTAGTTTTTCAACGTATTCGCACATTCAGCTTCTCATTTCCGGGCCAAAAACAAGTAGATTGAATGAAAATGAAATAAAGGACATGAAATAAAATACACAAATA
>JAFBJT010106268.1:22394-36809 GCA_016785325.1 Chascanopsetta lugubris
CCTGAGATGGAACCTGGGTCGGCCTGACCCTCCACACTCTGCCTCCTCTCTGGATGATAAAAGTGGAGAGGTGCCACATTAAAAACACGTTACTGTCAAAATACTTGAGGAGTTTCTCTCTATGGCGATTAGAGTTGATTTTCAAATTGCAGGGATATCAAGCTTAATGGTTAGTGCTTCTCCAAATCCGTCTCTGTCCTCCATCCATTATATGCTCCTGTCCTCGCTCTCATCTGTAACTGCAGCCTCTTACGCGCCGTGACCACCTCTCATCCACAATTATCAACTCTCATTCCTAATCACCAGCACTCACCGTCAGCTTCCACCTCCTCCACTCCAGTTATTGACCCCGCCCTCTCGCTCGCCCTCTCTCTCTCTCTCTCATATGTACAGCGCTGCACGTCCACTCCGCAGCACCTGTACACAGACGTCCTTGTTCCTGACTCACTTAAAGAATTCAGAGAAATGTGCCCATGCTGATTACTTCCTGAGGAGTGCAGATTGAACCAGGCGTTTTTATTGTTGTTGTTATTGATCGGTTGTTCCGCTAATTCTGTATTCATGAAAAGAACAGACTCAAAACATACTTCCATGTTCAGTTTTCATCTTGCATCAAAGAATTATGAAAGAAAACAAACTGCACTAAAAGTACAACAAAAAACGAAGAGTGTATGTCTTTGTGGTGAGGCCCCGCCCCTTAATTATGCACAATTTCAAACCTGGATTGAATAAAAATAATCGAGTTGGAGAAAAGCCTCAAGTGGCCACCCTGTGAACTGCAACCATCTCACAACTGACAACTGCAATATTATATGTATTATTATTGTTATTATTATTATTATCATTATTATTATATTTCATCTCCAAAAATCTTCTTCTTGTATCCAAACCTCCTTCACACACTTCTTGAGTTCTTTCACAAGGAATCTATATGAACCTCATAATTGTTATTATGCCCGCATGCAGCCTCAGGAGGCCCCGCCTCCTAACCACATGAAACACTTAATGTGTTATATAAATCCAAATGTGTAAATCACTGTTCTCCTGCAGGACTACTTACCACGGTGGGTGTGGGAGAATTTTGGGATTTCAATAATGCCCGATGATAATAATGTAATTTTATTTATTGGTATGTTGGTGTAGCAGCAGGGGAGGAGGAGGAGGAGGAGGAGGAGGAGGAGGAGGAGGAGGGGGAGGAGAAGGAGGCGGCTAATGTTTGTGCAGTGAACAAAACAAGTAAATATTCTCCAGGCCTCAGCAGGCGAGTTTGTGTTAGAGCTGTCTACAACACAAAGAAGGCTAACTGTGTGTGTGTGTGTGTGTGTGTGTGTGTGTGTGTGTGGAAGGGGGGTAATCTTACATTTAACAAAAGATTTTAAAAATGTCTACAGAACTAAAACTCTTAAATATACCTTTTAAGGAACTGTCCTCTGTGAATAACACGTTTGTTTACTTCCACAAACACGATGGAACAGGCTTCGAATCCCATTTTAATGCCTGCCCTTCCTTGGGAAATGGTGCACTGCTCCTTTAAGGAAGCCTGTATCACAGTCACTTCCTGTGGCGGTCATTTCCTCTGTAATATTCATAGTTCACACTTATGCCCGACACAGTGGGAGGTTCTCCACTCAACTGCAAATGAGTGATAAGGATTCCGGTTCTTTCTAGTGAGCCGGGTCTTTTGAATCAGCTCACTGAGAAGAACTGACTCTTTTGGCTCCCTAACGGCTCTTTTTCATTTGAACACTTTGACCTTTCACAATTCAGCCAAATGTAGCATTACATGTGTTTGTCTACACGTGTATTGCTCCTTGAACCGGCTCTTTGAACCGGCTCTTTGAACCGGCTCTTTCGGCACTGACTCATCACCTCTACAAATAATCCGTAGTATCGGCAGCAGTGGCTTTTGTCAGGACCACGCCCACTTACCCAAATCCTGCAGAGGATCCCCTGCTGCGCTCACATATGATAACGAGGGACTTTGTCACACGACTCCCTTCCGCCACACATCACATGGCGTCCGCGTTCAACGCGCAGATGTGCGTTTCCCTGTCTTCACGTGTCCATATGTTGTTTCCACGTGATCCAGGAGTAAGGAGCCCCTGAAGGACAGCGTAGTGTCCACCTATGAGGAGCACGAGGACAGCGTGTACGCGGCAGAGTGGTCCTCGGCCGACCCCTGGCTCTTCGCCTCGCTCAGCTACGACGGGCGCCTCGTCATCAACCGGGTCCCGCGGGCCCTCAAGTACCGGATCCTCCTCTGAGAGGATGACAAGACACAGGTGAAGACACAGCTTCCCATAGACATTCCGCTGCTGCCACACTGTCACTGCAGTCCGTGGTAGTCATGGCGACCTAAGCGCGCGTGATGTAAATACACTGTAGAACTTTGAAAACAAAACATCTGCTCTCATAATACTGATTAAAGTCACGGGAAAATGGCTGCCATTAAGTTTGATGTGGTGTGATTCTTTACGGCTCAAATAAATATAAACAGAGAGGCGATTTAAAGTTAATTTGATTTGAATATCCATTTGTCATATAGACATTTGTGTCCTGATCTAAACTGCTGGTACTTGTATCTATGTGTGTGAATCCATGTCTTTAACTAACAAATGTCCCGGCTGCTAAAGACACAATATTTGAGTAAATCCACACACTGAGAAGAAAAAATTAGAATGAATCAAACTTTAATTACCGTGGCATGATCCTGCATTTTTCCTGGTGTTCAAAGATAATACTCTTAATTCTATTTGGCAGGTCTTACCTGACTGTGTTTAGCAGCGCATTATTTAACCCATGAATAATCAGTCTGCTGTTTGATCTTTTCATTAATATAAAACAAATTAAGAAGTGAGCAGCCTTGAAGATAAAAGTCTTAAAGTTGTGATTGAAATTCTTGTATCTGTTGAAAACCACTTTGACAGCATCACCCAACAGTTGAGTCCAATATAGAAGTGGATAAACCTGCAGTTCACAGGGTGGCCACTTGAGGCTGGCTGCAAAAGGGAGTCGATTCCCATTGACTCCCATGTTAAAGTGTTCAACTTTAGAGGTGCGTGAAACATGTTTCAAGTCCGGCACAAATGCTCTCAATCAGTCACATTTGTTACCATGACAAATGTATGTGGGCGGGGCTTATTCCCTCTCTATCGTGATTTGAAATGTTGCAGAATTGAGGGGCGTGGCGTCTTGAGTGACAAGAGACCACCCTTCTGTGGGTGCTGTGTACCTGTGCCCTTTCTCTTGGCCTGTTTTTGGGTGAAATAGAAAGAAGGAGGAGTTAGCCGCTGACAATATGGCCGACGAGTATACACTCAATGGTTGAGGCTGGCTGTTAGTGACAGTCTGAGCCACTTTCAAAGGCCATTGACAGGCCTTTTAATTGAAGGCTGACTGTATGGATGGTACGCACACACACACACACACACACATTCACACATTCACGTTCAGTGCCTCATAGTTATCAAGGTGGAGATATAGAGTTGTGGTGCTGAAAAGGTAATCAGTGAATCTTACCTATTTGGACACATACACACACACACACACACACACACACACACACACACACACATTCACGTTCAGTGCCTCATAGTTATCAAGGTGGAGATATAGAGGTGTGGTGCTGAAAAGGTAATCAGTGAATCTTACCTATTTGGACACATATACACACACACACACACACACACACACACACACACACACACACACACACACACACATACGTAGTTCATTGTCATGTCTCTACAGTCTTGTTGGCAGCGGTGCATGAAGAGCTGTGAGTGTGACGAGCGCATGTTCCAGCTCTTATCAGTGACGGAGGTGGAGTCAGTATCTGTGTTGTATGAGAAGACAAATAGCAGATGATAATAATTTTTAAAAAGTGTGTTTCCACATGTAGAGAATCTCCAGTTGTGCTGATATGAAGGATAGCACTTTGAGACCAATCCGTCAATGTGACGACCAATCGGAGCGCAGCATTTGCATGTGAATCGATGATGACACCTCTTTAGTATTCCTGAGTCCTTGGCCAAGACAAACGACACTAAGTATGATGCATGGAGAGTCAATGCAGAGACATGGGCACGTGTTATTGCTGACGCTGTGAAGAGACTGAGGCTGAGGCATTTACAGGGCACAGCATGAGTCTGACCAACGGTGATACACGGCCGCACCTCTAATACATTGTTTTTCTGTCATTCTGTGAGTATGTAATTTTAATAATGCTTTATAATTGAGATGAAATTCAATCAGTGAAATCAGAAATCAGTCAACAGTTTACCTCAACACATCCTAGACTAGATGTGTGTGTGTGTATATTTGTACTATATGTGTATAGTAAACATAGCATAGTGTGCTATACATTTCTACGAAAATATTAGCAAACATTTACATATTTAATGAACTGATGTGCTTGTGGTGATTTTTACTTGTACTTTGCCTTGATCCGTGTCTCATCCAATGACATGGAAAAGATTTAAGACCTATTACCGAATTCTGACACTAGGGGGCAAAGCCATTGCAACAAGGGGTTCTTTTATTCCCCAAACTAATCAAAGTTTTTGTAAAAACAATATGTCAGAGGAGAGTTATCACATTTAATTTCCCCCCTCATTAGTTTCATGATATTCCTCTTTCTCATGTCTGTCCCCAGACAGACTTTAAAAATATACAAACATTAAGATATGACCATAAATGGTTCCAAAACCCCCCCAGATGAAAATTCATGAACACATGATTAGATTTCACTTTAAAAACGTCGCCTACTTCCTGGTTCATCCCTAAAAGGGCAAAGGGGCGGGGCGCAGGTAGAGCTTGGGTGGCGCCACGGTGCTGTCGCGGCATCCACACAACACGCTGGTTCGGCCCAGGTGTCACTCACGAGGCCACGCCCCCTTAATCAATAAAGTATAGCCTCTAGTGGCCACCCTGTGAACTGCACGTTTTTTCCACTTCCCTATCAACCTCATCCGTCAGCCCCGGCGTCAGCTCTCCTCAGCTTTCTGCTGCATCATAAGGAAGACAGGGCGGCGTCATCCACAGGTCACGTGACCCGCAGCTCCAAGCCGCCCGCCGCCCAGGCTGCAAACGCTGACCCGGAATTAGAGATGACAGCTCGGCTGTAGCTGGTGACATTCGCCTGGGTGGAGATGAGGCGAGGAGGACTGAAATATTTACGATGATGGGGGCGATTGAGGTTGTTTCCCCGAGTGAAAAAGTCATTTTGAAATAAAGCAAACATCACGTAGAACGTATATTTCTATATCACACGGTTCATATGTCTAACAGGCAGCACAACTCCAGAACCTCCAGTGTTGGTGTGACACCTTCGGGTGTCCCTCAGGGTCACCCGGGTGCCATTGTCACAGGCCAGGTGCAGAATTGGATTCAGCTGCTGTGGAAATGAAATTAAAAAAAAAAAAAATTGATTTCATTTAATTATTCATTCATGTCGGCGATGCAATATGGAGGCACCCTGGGGTCTGCCTGTGTGTGTGTGTGTGTGTGTGTGTGTGAGAGCGCTGAGTTTCAGGTGATTGTTACCTCAGAGACTTTGGCTCATTTGCTTAGACGAGAATTTGTGTGACCCCTCTAAATGAAAGTTATGCATAAACACGTCTGAGAGAGAGAGAGAGAGAGAGAGAGAGAGAGAGATTGATTTGTCGCCATCTTGCCGATGACTTACTCCTCCCACTTCCTGGTTCATCCAAAAATGGGCAAAGAGGCGGAGCACAGGTAGAGCTGGGTCGGGCCCATATTGCTGTTGCAGCATCCACAGAACGTGTTGTTATAATATTAATTTTGCACAATTTCAAACATCAATAGCATAAAAATAATCAAGTTAGAAAAAAAAAAAACAACTTTAAACTTGTTTCCTTCACCTCTGAAGTTGGCCACTTTAACATGGGAGTTTATGGGGCTCGACTCATCCGTGAACCCTGGATTTTGCAGCTTGATTCACACACACATTCACACCTGTACGGTCAGTGTGTAACTGACTGAACTCAAAGCAAATCAATATGTACCAAAAAAGAAAAAAAAATTCCTAAACTACACATTTAATTCTGTTTTAATCAGAAGACTTTTAGCCAGATTCCTCACGCGGGATCACTGCTCCATCGCTGCGTCGGCACTTTAACTCGAGCAAAACATCTGAATCCGCCTCAGCTCTGAAATCAAAGCCTATGACGGACTAAAAATAAACAAATGTGCAGGGATTTACTGTACGAGGGCGGAACAAAAGATCTGTTAAATGTTAACCTAGCTGCTCCCGAGCCGAGTTGCTTTGTTAGTGGAATTTCTCCGGCTCTCGGCTCGGTGGCATCGGAAGCCCCCCATGAAACACGGCCCCATCACTTTTGATGTTAGCTCGGAGCGTGCAAGGATAGCTACTTAACACTGACAACAAACCCTGTTGTCGGGGGGGGGGGGGGCCCCTGTGTGGGGGGGGGGGGCTCCTGTGTGCTGTAAGCTACTTATTTACCATCGCGTCGCTGCCGGGGGGGAAGAAGATGGAAGTGCTTTAGGAAACGCAGACTTCATTAAGCCATCAGTGAAATTAAAGGGAGGCTCTGTATTTAGGTTGAGATTTTGAATCAACCTTTATGATGCTCCCTCATTTGCATATGTTCCCTCCCATTCTCCGCGAGGCTCGAAATCTCCGGGGGCCCGAGCTGGTGCGACGTGTACGAACAGATTTCCACGAAAAAACATTGAAACTCATAACCTTCATCTCTTTGTGTCCAGCGTCTCCATTACGGGCGCTTCTGTTGTTGATAACATTCAGCCCTGCCCGGCTTAATGACTCCGCCCCTTTGTCCAGAGGTGAAGGGTCCACAATGGACCAGCCTCTATCACCACCCCCCCCCACACACACACACACACACACACACACGTCTCCCACCTCATTGTTCACCAATTACCAAACAACCAGTGGTTACAGTACACGTACATCCACCCCCACGCATGGCGTCGCCATAGCGACACAGATAGCAACTGAAGGACATTATGGGTCAAGTGAGGCATCATGTCTCACTCAGGAAGTGTAAAAACGGTTGCAGTTCACAGGGTGGCCACCAGAGGTTGGCTCCAATCCCCACAGACTCTCATGTTGAAATGATCGACTTTATAGGAGAATGAAACATGTTTAAAGTTGAGATTGTTTCTAACTTTCGTATTTTTATTCTATCGAGGTTTTAATTTTGCATAATCAAGGGGCGTGGCCTCTTGAGTGACACCTGGGGTGTAATCACCTGAATGCACAAAATGCTGACGGAGCCCTTTAACTTTACATTCAAAGTGGGTCCTCTCCAGGGAGGCTGCCATTTTGTGCCACTATGGCCCCCTAGCTGCCCAGCGTGGACAAACTAAACACCCTCTGGATTCCAACGGTCACTACCAGTGGAATCTCCCATGTTTGGAGGGGCAGGGTGGGGCGACGCTGCAGCCTCACCACCGGGCGTCCCCCTTTTCCACCCTCTCCAAAATGAAGGCAGATACCATAGATATCCATGCTGCTTCCCCCTTGTGTCTCCGCTGTTCTTGGACGTGCGTCTGATTCATTAATGATTGAAGTGACGGCTGAGTCCGTCAGCGTTGTACCGGCAACGCAGAGTGACAGTTTGTGTGCGTTGGATCAATGGTGTGTGACTCGGGGGGCAGAGCGGGCACACGCTGCCGGGGCCACTCCAAAAAAAATAATAATAATACACAAAAAAAAAAAAAACCTTTGTCAATCAAACGGCCCACAAACAGCTCCCCATGAAATCCATTAGAACCAGTTCATCTGTAACCTCTCAGCTCAGAGCTCCAACACACACACACACACACACACACACACACACACGCACACACACGAGATGCCCCCGCTACAGTAATGAGAGATTTTCAAAACTGTAGCAGTTTGAGCTGATTGTAGGTTTTATTTTAAAGTGTCATTCTTTATTATGAGGTTGGAATTGTTCTGAGTAAGGGAGCGTTCAACCTTCACTCTGACCTGACATTGAAAATAACTGTACCACATAAGTCATTTTTTTTCTTCTATTCTTTCCCGGTTTTAAATGGTGCGTCATTAAGGGACTGGGCCTCTTGAGTGACACCGGGGCCGAAGAGGCAGGTTCTGTGGATGCGGACGACGGCACCATGGGGCCCAGCCCCAGCTCTGGGGCGTATGAGGCTCGTGTAGTGGGCGGGTCACAGTGCCTGACTCCTCCCACTTCCTGGTTCATCCAAAAACGGGCAAAGAGGCGGAGCACAGGTGGAGCCGGGGTCGGGCCCCTGGTGCTGTCACGGCATCCGCAGAACGTGGCAGGTCGGCCCAGGTGTCACTCAAGAGGCCACGCCCCCTTAATCATTTCAAACCTGGATGGAATGAAAATAAACAAGTTATAAGAAAACCACTTTAAACAAGTTCCATTCACCTCGAATGTCTCTCCACTTCCGCATCAGCGTCACTCAGCGACGTCCCTGTCATTTTATATGTGGTTGTTAAAGGGAGTTATTCCCACCACGAGCATTGGTGACCTGGCCAGAGAGGAGCCTGCCCCCTACAGGCCGTCACAGTTTCATCCCCTCCTCCTCTGACTCATCATGTTAATGGAGCTCTTCCTGTCCGGGTCCATTTCCTCCCACTAACACAAACACAAACCCACAGCCCACTGGTGACTCACGAGTCGTCACTACACAACACTGCAGCTCCTCACAGCAAATCTATTTCATTCAACGTGTGAACTGCTGCACACATACGCTGCAAACTCCTACTTTCAGTAGATACCTCGTAAAAGTGTGTGTGTGTGTGTGTGTGTGTGTGTGTGTGTGTTTGTGTGTGTTTGTGTACACAGCTCCACTACGCACACACACAGCCACTTGCGTGAGTGTCACAGCACTGACGCACTGATGCATGTGGATTAGTTACGAGCCTATAAGGAATGAAAGTGTGTGTGTGTTGTGTGTGTGTGTGTGTGTGTGTGTGTGTGTGTGTGTGTGTGTGTGTGTGTGTGAGAGATATCATGCGATGTCTCTGTCCTCCTCTGACCCCAGGCTGTTCCACTGTCTGGGCTGCCCCCCCCCTCCTTCCCTCCCTCCCTCCCTCCCTCACCCCCTCCCTCTCCTCCTCGCTCACATCAGACATGTCATCCGCCGCCGAGCGCCCGGACACACTCATGGGAACCGCGCGCCCCAGATCTGTCTTCTCCTCCGCCCAGCTGACCATACACACACACTCTCACACACACACACACACACACACACACACACACACACTCACACACACACACACACAGAGACACGCACAGGCACAGATGCACTTGACATTTGGGTCAGTGACAAGACATCAGGTGAGAACAGAAGAACCCAGGTGACAAGGAGAAGCAGTGAACCTTTGCTGTGATATTGCCCTCATGAGTCTACGCTTGCACGCACACACACACACACACACACACACGCACACGCACACACACACACACATAAATCTGACGCTCAGTGATATGATAAATCTGACCGGCACCTTCAAAAACCTCCTTTAAGATGAATAGTGGCTTAAATGTCCTTCTTCCATGAGGTCTATAGTTCAAACTGCTCCTCACACATACACACACACACACACACACACACACACACACACGTTATCCTTCAGATGAGCAGGAATGGCAGTGTTCCTCTCTGAGGAGCCAGTGAAGGACTCACTATTGAGATGGGGCCTTGCATAGTTCACGTCAAGTGACACTGGAAACAGCCAATGAGAAGCTTTGTAAACAAGGAAGTGACCGCCAGACTTTGTTATACTAGATTTCAGCTGTTGCATCCTCTCAATAGATAAATAGACACCTTATTGAAATTTCAAGAAAGGCACTGCAGGGATTGAAAGTGTCCAACAAAAAAAAAAACATTGTTATATCAAGAGTTGTAGTTATCATTCCATGAGATTACTGAAAACATCTTATGAGCTATTTATTCATTTATGTATTATCCATATCATCTTTATTTCAGTAACAACAACTCCAAACAACTCTTATCAAGAAACTCAAATGGATGTGAAAACAACAGAACTTTCTAATCTGTAATTATCAAATGTGTGTCAGGAAAACAATTCCACATTCTCCAGAAGAAACAAATTATAAATAATAAATAATAAATACCCAGTGCATTTGAATAAGTACAAACATTTCCCTTATGATCAGAAACACAGAAAACAACCCATTTCAAAATAAAATTGGACTGGAAACAAATGGGGTGGTTTTCTAACATGGGACTTTTATTTTGAAGGCTTAGAAAGTGAGGGGAGGTGCTGGGAACGGAGGCGAGCTGAGACTGCTGGGCTCCATCCAACCCATATAAACATCAAGTATGACAGAATCACACACACAGGAAAGGAGGGGGGGTTGGCATTTCAAAATAAAAGCATCATTATTTTCTAGCTTCTAAACTTGATTGCTCTGCATCAGTCAGAGACAAGTCAGGACGGATCCCTGCAGCATCTGTTTGGTTTTAAAGGAGACTTTAACTTTTCCTCTGTGGTCCAATCAAAGGTCGGCTGATCCTCCACCTGCTGCAGCTGCTTCCTGGTGGAGGGAGGCGTGTTGTTCACGGTCTCTTCATACGTGTGCGTGTGTCTGTCTCCTCTGGACACTTCGACAGTCCTCCATGTCTGTCTCTCTCTCGGAAAGAAGAGAGAGGGTCCACGTCAGATTCCTTTATTCTGAATCCCTGCACCCAGGGGTGTGTGTGTGTGTGCGCGTGTGTATGTGCGTGTGTGTGTGTGTGTGTGTGTGTGTACTCTACTGTACTGTCTGTACTTCTGTCGGTGCCTCTGCCCACTGCCCTGGAAAACTGTGTGCAGACAGGTGGCGAGTACAGTGAGCAAAGAGTGAAGCATGAAATTAAACTGTAAATTGACAGTTTTTGTATTTTCATGACGTTTCAGTCGAGCAGCCGGAGTCCAGATCCGCCGAGGCTGCGACGCGCCGAGCGGAGCGCCACGCCGCTTCTTATGATACTCGTCTCGGCGCCGTCCCCTGGGGTCTCTCATCACTCCGTCGCGTACACGAGATCATCAGAATTCGGGGTCGACTCCCCTGTCACGTGAATCCAGTGTCTGTGTCCCAACAGGAAACAGTGACGTCATGCATCTTGTCCCCCGGTGGTCGAGAGTGGGACTTCAACCTCCCGAAAGCACGATGAATCCCGGGATGTGTCGAGTCTCCACAGGTGGAGACTTTGTTGGAAGTGCTCGTCTGAAGTGTCCTACGGAGTCGCCATGGCGTCGTCGGTCCGCGACAGCGTTTGGCCCCTGAGCTCTCGCCGGCGCTGGAAACGCACTCACCACTGTGGTGAGTAAGTTGCATTTATCGTTATTGTGTATTTTCATTATGTGATGCAATAATTCGGCCGTTTGCCTGTAACTTTAGCTTAAGTTGTGCGTTTTGTGAGTTTAAATTCATACTCAATTCCAATCAATTTACTTTCTCTTATTTCTTCAGGGACAATGAAAAGCCACTTGCTATTGTTACTTTCTCTCTGCCATTTTTTAATGTCTACATTCTTGATTTCTGATTGAGATATTGTGCATAAGCAAGTGAGTTCCCCCTTTAGTGGATGAATAAAGTAAACGAACCTCTGGAACAAATAAAGTTTTGGGGTTCCACTGTTTATAGACTTGTTTGGATGTTTGTTAACACATGTCTTTTTTAAACCTTTCATAAGGATGAATGAGGGAAACATAAGTGAGAGGTTTAAAGTGACAGTGTTGTTATGATGTCACACATGTTATGATGTCACTGTTAAAAGTTTCATCGGCTTGTGTCACTAACATCCATCAAACTCTTTCTATTTGAATGAAGTGTTATAACGACTTATATTTGAGACAATGGGGAAAAAAATATTTTTATCTTTTCACATGTTTCTATCAACGGGGCATTGATGCAAAGTATTTTTTTGAAATGTAAAATTATTCATAAAATAATATGAATATGTTAGATTCTGTATTTAAGCCTCCAGTGAACATTTACCCAGAGCTGCTCTCTCTTCCTCCTGCGCTCTCTCTCACGCACAAACACACACACACACACACACACACACACACACACACACACACACACACGCACGCACACACGCACAACACACGTGACTGTGCATTTTAAAGCCTGATTGTATGTGATGAATATTTGATGGCATAGGAGATCAAACCAAATGTAAATGTGGATCCATTTCCCTCTGCACCCTGTGGCCCGTGTGCAGCACCGTGGGGGGCTTCATGCCATCAAATGTGGACATTTAATCAAACCCCTCACATTTTGTCGATACAAGGGGCCCCGCCTCCTTGCCCCCCACACCTTCACCCCAACACACACACACACACACACACACACACACACACACACACACAGGTGCCCTCAACAATGAACTACCTTGTGGCAAAAGCCACTCTGAGCTTCATTCATGGCTGTGGGAAGCCAGTCTCTGAGGTGTGTGTTCCTTTATCTTTGTGTGTGTGTGTGTGTGTGTGTGTGTGTGTGTGTGTGTGTGTGTGTCTGCTATAATAAGCCTCGCTCTTTGTCTCCCGCCCGCCTTCCAGTTCCACTTTCTGAACGATGCGGGTGGAGGAGGAAGTGACCTATATAGGCTCCATCTCTCTCTCTCGTCTGCACCGTTCCTGCATGTTGCGTGTGTGTGTGTGTGTGTGTGTGTGTGTGTGTGTGTGTGTGTGTGTGTGTGTGTGTGTGTGCGCGTGCGCGTGTGTATGAATAATTCAGCGGATGCCTAAACACGACCGCCTTCAATAAAACCATCCCCCTTAATGAGTCTTAATGACAGCCACGGTGTGGAGACAATCACTGTATGTGTGTGTGTGTGTGTGTGTGTGTGTCTCAGTGCCAGCCTGGTGGTGCTGGTGTGTGGTTGGCCGGATAATGTGCTGCATGTGTTGCCCTCAGCGAGGCGTGTGCTCGCCGCAGCGGCGGCGGCGGCGGCGGCGGCGCTCAGGTGCAGAGGGGGCGGGGCCTGCCTTTGCCCCCGGGCGCTGTGCAGGTTGCCCTGGGTGATACTACCTGAGACTTTGAAGAGAACATGAAAGCTGACTGCTCAGCAGGGGAGGCGAGAGGAGACGCAGCATCCTTCACCTCCTCGGGCTTGTTTGTGGGTTTGAACTAAATGACTTCATCCTTCCTCCTCCTCCTCTTCCTCCTCCTCTTCCTCCTCTTCCACCTCCTCTCTTCTTCTTCCTCCTCTTCCCGTCCTCCTCGTCCTCCTCCTCCTCCTCTTCCTCACGTTTACCGCTCCTCTCCGTCGTACAGACTGCCTGCTTCACGTGACCTGCCCAGGTCCAAACAGCGGCTGTCAATCACCACCTCCCCTCTCCTCCCCCAAGTGACCTGAGTCATGTGTCAACTTGCAGAGGTACACACACACACACACACACACACACACACACACACACACACACGCACACACACACACTCAATGGTCTCCCTCTCCTTAGAGAGGAGTGACAGCATGTGTGTACAGCGGTGGGATATTCTCTCTCTCTCTCTCTCTCTCTCTCTCTCTCTCTCTCTCTCTCTCTCTCTCTGGTGTAACTTCGCTGCAGTAACTTGGACAATAAGCAGCGTTGTCGGGGCCCCTGGGGTGAGCGGAGGTCACGAGAGCTCGCTCTCCCCCTCGGTCCTCAGCCCCGGGCGAGCGACGCTAGTTTACATGTTGTTGTTCTCTGCGCTGTTTCTCCTCGGGCTGATATCAAATCAGCCTCCATCTCAAACTCATTTCCTCTCCAAATATCAGGCCCCGCTCTCTGACCCCGTGTTTTGTGTCTGTGGATCCATCTGCCGCCGCCGCCGCCACGTGCTGGGCGGAGCCACAGATGACCCTGTCAGCAGCGGCCCCGGCGGCAGATGTAAGGGCCACGGTTGGCACATTGGTGTCACTGCCCAAACAGCTGTGCCACCAGAGGTGGGTGCTGGTCTCCACGGCGATGATGGATGACCGGGACAAGTTTGTCCACATGGAGCAGCCCACACAAACTTCTGCTCGGAGGAGGGAGGGTGGGAATGACAAACAGGTGATGATCTTTTATTGGTGGTATCTTAGAACCTGCTCAAAGGCGCAGGGTGTACGATGCGGTGACACCTAGAGGTGAAGTCAGGGGTTGTATCCATCGCCTCACCCTTCTGAAGATGCAGGAGAAAACTGTGGTAGACTTCAGTTGTCATTAGAACTCATTAAAATCTTTGGTGTGTCCACTACTGGGAAAACATGGCGCCCTCCATGGAGAGGACCCCATCCTCATGTAAACACACATTAATGGGCTCATTCAAGGCTAAAGGGGGGAAAAATAACACATTTAGGTGATTATAAATTCATGAAAATCTCAATGTGTAATTGTTTTGTAATATTTTTCGAAGTCACAAAAATGACCAAAATCGT
>JAFBJT010106268.1:36879-47644 GCA_016785325.1 Chascanopsetta lugubris
CAGTGTGTACGATTTGGTGACATCTAGAGGTGAAGTCAGGGGTTGTATCCATCACCTCACCCTTCTGAAGATGCAGGAGAAAACTGTGGGAGACTTCAGTTGTCATTAGAACTCATTAAAATCTTTGGTGTGTCCACTACTGGGAAAACATGGCGCCCTCCATCGAGAGGACCCCATCCTCATGTAAACACACATTAATGGGCTCATTCAAGGCTAAAGGGGGGAAAAATAACACATTTAGGTGATTATAAATTCATGAAAATCTCAATGTGTAATTGTTTTGTAATATTTTTCGAAGTGACAAAAATGACCAAAATCGTACACACTGTACCATGTGTTTGAATTAAAAACCAAAAAGTGTATCTTTGGGGCACAATGTGATCAAACGTCCATATTCAAAGTAGTTGGTCAGTTATAGGTAAACAAAGTTTGCGGGTTTTCTTCTATCGGAACAATGGCGGGTGTCGGTTAGCAATACAGGGTATCATCGCCACCTACTGTTAAGGAGTGCGAACAGACGGTGCTCTGATTCACAAAAAGTCCCCTTCAAAATAAAAGCACAGGATTTTTTTCCCAATAAAAAGCTTGGAACCCACTGAAAATGTGTCCGCGACCCACTTTTGGGTCTCGACCCACCCGTTGAGAATCACGGCCATAGACCACAACAGTAATGTAGACGCCTGGAGACATACTTGATTATTGTTCTTTCAATTTTATGTTTTTAATATATGATGTTTTTATCTTGTCCATGTAAACAAATCAACGACCCCAGATACATTTTTTGTGACATAACGATTTTGATGTTTACGTCACTTTGAAGACGCTGAAAGACATTCAAGTGTATCTTCTCTTTTATTTTACCAGATGGGACAGTGCGCAAGGATGGACGTCGGGTCTCGACCCAAGATGGCGCCCCAGCTCTAGGTGAGTTAAGCCCTCAGCCTGGAGGTTCCCTGTCCAACCAGAGCCTGGGACCTGAACTATCATCATCTCTTTTTAATCCCATTCAGATGATCCACCATCATCCATCGTCCTCTGACCGTCTGTACCTTCAGAGCTGCCAAAGAATGTAAATGACGGTAGTCGTGTGGTGTCTCCCTCCACAGAGCGCATTCAGAGGTGGGCTGTGTTTAAATAGGAATCATATTGTCTTGTTTACAGCTCTGTGAATATCTGCACCTCCCAAACTAGCGCTGGGATGTGGGGATTTGACATCTTAATGGAATGATTATTCAAATGTGCCTGATGCTGTAAATTGGCAGGGCAGGGGGCTTCCGAGGTTTGCACGTGAACTGCTCTCTGCAGGGAGAGGGAACGGGATGCATCGCTAATGGAGCCAAAATGGAGGTCAGACGTATACTTTAGCGGAGCCGTGACAGGGAGAGTGTGTTTTCCCGCGAAGGCAGATTTGAATGAAATCTGACTCATCTCTCCTGTGTGCAGGTTGTGATGATGCCGATGGCGACGGCCGCGCTCCTCCTGGCGCAGTGTGGCTCCGCCCACCTCCTGTGGCCTTATGGGTAAGAAGAGACACGCAGGGTGAGAAGGGCCATCTCCTCCCTTCTTTCTCCGAATGTTGCTTTTGCTCTCAGCTTCTCAAAAGCCCGTTTCCCTCTTCACCCGCCTCTTTAAAGCAGCCTGTTGCTACGGAGATGACGAGCGCTTCCTGTTCCCGTTGCTCTTCAGGAACCGAGCATCACATTACCAACCTGACTCTGCAGTAATTAGGCGCGTGCATATGTACAGTATGTATCGTTCCCTGTTGGATCGTTATATATACATATATAGAATAACACGATGTGCATATATTGGTAAACAACACCTGATTGCATCCGATGCAATATGTTTGTGATTTGATTCAAACTCCATTAACCCATATTAAGGAAACGTATACTGTTGTGAATGAGGCCGCAGTGGGATTAGGAGTTTTCAGCAGTATATAAAGATGGATGTGGTGTCCGTGACTTCGCCCGTAGCTTTCTACAGAGTCTCCATGAGGCTCGTGGTGGGAGGTTCGACTCCTCCCACTTCCCGGTTCATTCAAAAATGGGCAATGAGGCGGGGCGCAGGTGGAGCCGAGGGTGGGCCCATGGTGCTGTCACAGCATCCGCAGAACGTGCCAGGTGTCACCCAGGAGGCCACGGCCCTTAATAAGGCTCAGTGTCATACTTGGATAAAAAGGAAAATAAGCCCCGCCCCCTGTCACAGCTGTCGCAGGAAAACATGCGACTGACCGAGACCAATGCTGCAATTTTGTACCAGACTTTGTTGTTTCATTCACCTCTGAAGTTGATCATGTTATCATGGAAGTCTATGGGGATTGACGGCCTCTAGTGGCCAAACTGTGAACTGCAAGTGCCAGGGCGGACAAATGAGTGCGGTTAAATTAAATGACATTAAATCAAATAGCAAAAAAATGAAATCAAATTGAGTTCGATTCGATTTAACCAAATGAAGTCGTATTATAATACATTTCACTTTTGTTTCTGAATTGCAGTTAGTACATTTTATACATGTACTTCATGTTTCATGTGTTGAAACCTGATGCGGTCGACCGATCTGACCACAGCTGACATACTTCTGGTGGTGGTGATGAACGTTTCCATGGGAACAGTGGAACGAGGTCCAATTAGACGTCACTACATTGCGCCGTGGATACGATGCTACTTATATCGCATCTGTAGTGAACGGTCATAATATTATGTCTGATCATGAAAGTGTAGTTAAAGGGCTTTTCTGCGCAGCTCCATAGAAAGAATGTTTTAATTGCTTCTGCGTGATGTTTATCTGCCCTGGCGTAATAAGCGTGATTGGCCGCGAGGGTTTTATTTTGGCAGCCGTATTATCTGTGGTAACGTCGACGTTGTCAAAGACCCCCCCCCCCCCCCCCCCCCCCCCCCCCCCCCCCCCCCCCCCCCCCCCCCCCCCCCCCCACCCTACCCCCACCCCCCCGATCCAACTGTGAAGTGATGAAGTGCAGAGAGAACAAAGAATCGATCGCCTCCGCTCTCCTTTAAGAATCCAGCGGCTCATAAACTTCACCTGGCTCCGGCTTTTGCAAACACGCACGCAAAGCGACTAATGGCTCATGATTTAGTCAAATCCCCCCTTATTTACGACGGACGCCGTCCTCCGTTTATTAAGAGGCAGAACTTGGAAGGCAGATGTGGTCGTAAATTAGCCGAGTCATAAACAGCTCTGAATTTTATCTTCGTATCACCCGGAGTCTTTCTCCACCCGTGGCTTTTGGCGGAGCCGCTGGCGCCCGCCCTCCATCTTGAGCGAGGTCCGCGCGATCTCATCTCTGTGTGTGTGTGTGTGTGTGTGTGTGTGTGTGTGTTAACCCCGCCTGCAAAGAAGTTTTGTCTTTTTTCACCACGGGGCAATAAATAGAAATATCTGAATTCATGGCGGCGAGCGGAGAGACGGTATCGGCATCCACACACTGAATTCCCACGCTGTAAAATTCCATTAGGCGGCGGGAACGACTCGTCCGCCCGCCGCTAAAGATGGCGTCCGTTTGCAGATTCTATCACGGACCGAGCGCTGGCCCCCGTTTGTCAGCGCGCTTTCCCGCCACACGTTGGCGAGGCCGTAATAACGTGGCGAGTTGGGATGTGATGGAGGGGAGGGGGGGGGGTTTGTTCCGATGACCACATGGCTGCAGGGACGCGACCTAATGGTGCAGACGCCCCGGTGTCCATTAAACAGGGAGCGGCCACGCTCTGGATCACAGTAATGACCTATAGATCCTGCTGCTCCGCCTGTTGCTGCCTGTAATTGGAGTCTGAGCAAGCTAACACACACACACACACACGCACACACACACACACACACACACACACACACATACACACACAGCAGGTCACTGTTGGTGCTCATCATCATCATCATCATCATCATCATCATCCCTCCTCCTCCTCCTCCTCCTCACAGACACATGGAGCTTCCTTTGAATCCACACTGAGGCTTTGATCTGCAGCAGCTGCATCAAAGGACTCGGAAACATGTGTTTGGCAAGTAACTTTTAAAAAGTAACGAATTCAGTAACAGTCAAAGCGTCGTAAGAGGTCACTAATTACTTCTCCCAAAAAGTAACTCATTTAGTTACTGAGTTACAGCATTGGACGGTATTCCTAGTTATGAGGTGGTCACCCGAAAAGTAAGCGCTTTACCGAGTTATTGCTTTATAAAAGTAACTTGTAACTTCTCCAAAAAAGTGTTCAAATGTTCAGAGAATTTGGTCCCGCCCCCTTAAACGCAGCTTTCAGCTCAACTGTATCTTTAACTGTTCATATTCAAGCTGAATATTGACTGTGTTGGATGAAAGACACGGACACGTTGTTTTCGGTATGAGCTCCGCCCACCTCTGCATCTGACACTCCCTTAGCCAATCAGCATCCCTTAAACGGCTGGCTCCGCCCCCTCACCAGAGAAAAGGAAACCAACTATTTTGATGACTGGAAACAGTGACGCCGTCATTCCATCATTGCTCATAAACAAAGGCCAGTGAAAGGTTTTAAGTTCAAATCCCATGAATCTCCTCTCAGCATGGAGCCACACTGTGCCTCCATTTTGTGTCCTATAAACATTGTTGCCTAAAGGGCAGTATTCTGTGGATCCATCATGGCCGTGCAGCGTATGGGACCATTCGCAGGTTGTTAAACGGATTAACCTTTTTCTCTGTGTAGTGACACATCACATCCCCGCCGCTGACTCCTCCCTCTCCACACCTCCTCTCTTATCTCACTCCCTCTCCCCCCCCCCCTCTCTTTCTTTTTTCCCTCACTCCTCCTCCCTCCCTCGTGAAATCCTCCACCCTGCGGGCGGAACATGACCAAGTGACACACGCCTGTTTCTCTTTGGGTTCTCGACCCGCCCGTCTGCTCAGAGGATCTTTGATAGGACTGTAGATGTGCGGCGCTCACCTGCATATGAATGAAGCTCATTCAGTGGCAGTTTTCGATGAGTCATGACTTCTAATGAGGCTGATGGAGACAAGGGCGAAACATGACCAAGTGACACACGCCTGTTTCTCTTTGGGTTCTCGACCCGCCCGTCTGCTCAGAGGATCTTTGATAGGACTGTAGATGTGCGGCGCTCACCTGCATATGAATGAAGCTCATTCAGTGGCAGTTTTCGATGAGTCATGACTTCTAATGAGGCTGATGGAGACAAGAGCTAATGGCATCGAATGCACACGCGCACGCGCGCACACGCACACACACACACACACACACACACACACACATTGGCACACAATGCTGAATCCACTGGTGTGTCTGTCGCAGCAACTGCGGCCCACTGCGGTACACATGGGTGGGGTGGGGGACTCGATTGTTTTACGGGAGAGTGGCAGGCACACATACACACACACGCACACACACACACACACACTCACACACATACACACACACTAGGACACGTGCATATTCCCTCCAGCGCGGCGGCACAGAGACTTGGTGCGAGTGAGCGAGACAGTCTATTACAGAGAGCGAGGGGAGGGCCCTGAGGTACACATATGGGAGGGAGATAACACATAGTGGAGGCAGTGGAGGGCTGAACAAGCTGCTGGCAAGTGTGTGTGTGTGTGTGTGTGTGTGTGTGTGTGTGTGCGCGTGTGTGTGTGTGTGTGCGTGCGTGCACGGAGGTGTTAATCCAGTGTTTAATCAACGACTGCGTGAGGATAGTGTTGTGGATTCATGAGCGTTTCTAACCTTCTCTCTCTCTCTCTCTCTCTCTCTCTCTCCCTCTCCCTCTACCTCGCTCGCCCTCCCTGCTCGCTCCGAGACAATGCGCGGAGAGTGGGAGTAGCAAGGTGAGGCTGAGATATGAAATTAAAGTACGTGTTATTACCACCGGGACGGGACTGGGAGGCTGCGGGCCCCTGGCAGCCTGCGCTCGATGTTTTGGCCGCAGATGAAATAAGAAAAGCAACGTGTAACTTGAATGTTTGTGCAAATAGACGATGAAAAGGTTAAAGAGGAGAAAATACCTGTTTACGCACCAGTAGATTTCTCCCGGACGGGGCCGCATCGCTTTGCCGGATGAACGGATGACTCGTCAATTTTGAGGCTGCGTTGGAACCTCGGCGCGAAGCCCAAACCGACGAGTCGTCACGTCAAAGCAACGCACCTTCGATCGATTCTCGCGCAACGGCGACAATAACGAGCCTTAATCAACATTCTCTTAACGTCCCGCCGGCGCTAATGCACCCGGCCCCGCCCACCGACCACCAGCTGATCAATTACGGAGCCATTAATGTCTCGCGCGGCGAGCGCGGCGGCGGCGCAGTCCACTCCACTCGCCTCGGCCCCGTCCTCGCCGGCCGCAGCAAATGAACTTAGTGAACAATCTGGGAGATCAATCCCATCACTTAGCCAATTAGACGAGAGGGAGACAGACGCCCATTACCGTAACAACCAATCGATAGGCGGAGCCTGGGCCCGGGGCGGGCTGTCTGCTCCCGCCCGGGGTTTGTGTGCGCGCGGTAATGGAAGGGAAAGTGGGCGGGGCCCCGCAGCCGCTTCGACGCCGTAAACATGACAGAGCTGCTTTCACACGTCAAACGCCTTAAGTGTCGGGCGAGCGGCGGCGGCGGCGGCGGCGGCGGCGAGCCGCCGCCGCCGTCGTCGACGACTTGAGCAGAACTCTTTTAACAACCTCGACTGGTTGTTTATTCGAGGTCCTGTTTGACAGCTGCTGAAATAACATGTGTTTATGAAATAAACAACGTGTCATTACATACCTTCAATGTGAGAGTCACATTTGAGCAGATGTGTTGTTTGTCCAAAAACACTCTTTTCACACGTTTTGATCAAAAGCTGCCTCACGCTGACGGACGGCGGCTCGTTAAAAGCTTTGGGCGTCTGGGGAACAAATGGGTTCAGTGTCAGGACGTATTGGACGACAGTGGACAGACTGTCCCAGTGTGGACACATTGCTGCGGATGAGAGGAGACATTGCATGATGCTGTGTTTATATTATGTCATTATACATATTTGACTTATACATCTGAACCATAGATAGTGTTTATTTCATACACATTTTGTTCAATTGATCATTATCATTACCATTATTATTATCATTATTATTATTATTATTATTATTGTTGTTGTTGTTGTTGTTGTTGTTATTATCATTATCGTTGTTGTCGTCGTTGTTTAAAATGGAATATTCAGTATTTATTCATGTACAGTAAAGTGTTATGCCTCCACAAACCATGACAGTTTTAGCCAAGACTCATTTCAGATCATGTGACTGATTCATCAAATCTTTCTAATATGATTTGATTTTTCAATGAAATCATCTTTTGAAAATCATCTCAAAGTGAACTGGTCACAATTTGACAAAAATCGTTCAAAAGAAACAAAAGTGGCCAAAATATATAATTGGTGAGGCAACTGTGACTCTGACCTTTGACCTGTGTCCACTCTCATCCATTCAACTGTGACTCTGACCTTTGACCTGTGTCCACTCTGATCCATTCAACTGTGACTCTGACTTTTGACCTGTGTCCACTCTAATCCATTCAACTGTGACTCTGACCTTTGACCTGTGTCCACTCTGATCCATTCAGCTGTGACTCTGACCTTTGACCTGTGTCCACTCTAATCCATTCAACTGTGACTCTGACCTTTGACCTGTGTCCACTCTCATCCATTCAACTGTGAGTCTACTTTGTAAAGGAGAGCTGTTAAAGGAGCCTGAAGTCCAGAAAACATTTGTTTGCAGTGACACCCGTGGCAGTATAACGAACTGCAGTCAGCGTCATGCCGTTGTCGACTGCTTGCGCCGGTGAGTGAGTGAGTGCTGAAGACAAAACGAAAATATGACAGATTTCATTGGATGGCAGTTGACCCATGACCTTTGACCTCTGATGGCCAGCCCAACCTGAGCCTCTCCTTCAGCTCGATGCCGACTGAAGTGAAACCAACCAGCCTGAAGCATTTGTACGACAGCGCTTCAAACTCCTCGGTGTGGGAGGATGTTGTTATGAAGGTGATGGCGCCTGATCACAGCAGTAATCACACATCAACTTCAATCGTCTCCTCTGTCACCCCAACTTTCCGCCGCCGCCGCCGCCGCCGCTCCACCTGTTGCCGTAATGATGTTTTCACGTCTCTGCCGCGTCTGAGCGTCTGCAACAACACTAATGCTTTCTAATGTAAATGTATCTCAGGGAAATCAAGACGGGGAGGAGCCGGGGGACGGAAACCACAAAGTGGTGCGCGTGGGTCGCCGCGTGGACATGCGCGAGAACAGAACGACGAGACAACGTCCCATTACGAGGCTGCGGCGGCGTCGACGGAAGGGAACGGGAACCATTCTCAGAGCGGCGTCGGAGGCCGTCCGGGGAGGAATGTCTCTCTGGCGCGGCGGCGGCGGAGTCCACTCGCTCTGCGCTTCACCGGCAGCTCGCTGGTCAAACTCACTCGCTCTGTGGAATCCGTGGAGAGGCTTGTTGTGAGTGGGCTGTCTGGTCTTTAAGGCTGTTCCAAGCTTTAAGTAGCCCCCCCCCCCGCCCCCCCTCTCTGGCTGCAGGGACGACTGTTGCAATCCACCCTCTCTCTCTGTCTCTCTCCGTCCACTCCTCCCACTTCTTCTCCCATCCCTCGCCCTCACAGCCACTGCAGGTGTCTGCTGCTATTCCTTCATTTGAAATGTAAACCGGTAAAGACATGACCATTCTAATTTACACGGCAATTTGCACGCATGTTTAAAGATGACTTTCTTTTTTTTTTCACACGGGAAGAAAAAGGTGCAGTACCACCATTCGGCCACAGCGTCGCTCCCTCCCTCGTAGGTCGAGCGTACACTTGCACACACAGATGGACACATGTCCGCGACGTCACCCACCGGTTTCTGCAGAGAGCCGATGAGGCTCATGGTGGGCGGTGCACTCGTCGGCCATCTTGCCGATGCTTAACTCCTCCCACTTCCCGGTTCATTCAAAAAACGTGCAAAGAGGCGGCGCTCAGGCAGAGCTGTGGCCGGCCCACGCTGCAAGATACTAACGAAGATTTCGGAGAAACTTCGGAACCAATCACTTCGTTTGGTTTACAATTGAAGGGATCAGCTGGGTTTTCTTTGTGAAGCCCCGCCCCTTTCAGCCCCCCCCCCCCCCCCCCCCCCCCCCCCCCCCCGTAGCTGCGGCCCTGCCCCTCAGCAGAGGAGAAGTTCTGTGGAACTTTGAGCCCGGAGGTGAACTCATGAGGACGAATGGATCGCGGAGGCAGCTCACGGAGCTGCAGCCATCCCTCCTCCGTTTTTTAATCCCGCGCCATGCTCCTCCCCCTTTTTCTCATCCGGGCTGGAGAGGGGCGGAGCCGGCAGGAGGAAGCCGTCCATCATCAGGGGCGGGGCCGAGCCGGGACACCACCCATAAGGAGCCGCATGAAGCCCCACGAGTTATTACGGCGCCGAGCTCCACCCGTTCTGTCTTCATCAGTTCTTTAAGTCGCGCGACTCCCTCCCTCTCTTCTTCCACAAATTGTCCAATCTATCAAACGCTGCTACTCTCTCTCTCTCTCTCTCTCTCTCTCTCTCTCTCTCTCTCTCTCTCTCTCTCTCTCTCTCTCTCTCTCTCTCGCTCTCTCTCTCTGTCTCTCAGCAGAGGATCATCAAATTATCCTCGAGCATGAGAGGAAGAGCTGCCTTTCTTTTTTTTTAAAGGTTGTCATCACCACAGCATCCTCCACTTCTCTCTCTCTTTCTCTCTCTCTTCCTTTCTCTCTTTTCTCCTCGTTGACGTCTCTCACATGTTTCGCCCGCTTTTTTGTAATTGGCAAACCGTTTGACCCTCCTTTCCTCTTTCCTTCCTTCCTCTTTTCCTCTTCCCTCTCCTTTGACCTGACAATCCATTTGACCCCTTCCTTCCTTCCTTCCTTCTTTTCTTCCTTCCTTCCTTCCTTCCTTCTTTATTTTACCCTCTCCAAACTCAGACTACATCTTCTATATTCCCTTTCTTTTATCTTCTCCCTCTTGCTACTTTTTTCCTTTCTCCCTCTCATCCTTCCTCCCTCCTTTTGTCCTTACTCCCTTCCATCCTTCCCTCTTCAACCCTCAATCTTATCTTTTCCTTTACGTTCATCATCTCACTTTCTTTCTTTCTTTCTTTCTTTCTTTCTTTCTCATTGAGGCAGACTCATCTCTCTCTCTCTCTCTCTCTCTCTCTCTCCCTCCCTCTTCTCCCTTCCCTTCTTTCCCTCCATCCCTCTAATTATGTGCGTAGACAAAGGCGTTCGATTCTCCCTCCTCCCACTCGGAGCTGTCAGACCTGGTGTAGGAGAGAGTTAATTTCACACTTACTGCATGCTTTAATTAAAAGGGGGGGGGGGCGGTTTAATTAAAAGGGGGTGGGGGGGGGGTTGGAGAGAGAGAGGGGCTGGGTGGTGGGGGGGTGGGTGGGGGTGGAGGTGGCGGGGGTTCGCACACGCTCAGTCACACATCATAGAGAAAGGGGTGGACCGCGATTGTATGCGCCGCTCACAGTTGTGAATTTGCAGCATGCCTGTGGAATGAGGGCCCACAGGTGTGTGTGTGTGTGTGTGTGTGTGTGTGTGTGTGTGTGTGTGTGTGTGTTTGTGTTTGTATTGGCGTGTAGGTGTGAACACGCACACGTGTCGAGTTCACGTCTTGGATGACACATGTGTTGTCTGTTTCTCCCTGGAAGGCAAAGTCAGGCTGTATTTTTAACCACAGCTTTAATGAGAAATCAATAGGACTGTAATGGCTTGTTAAAGGGGGGGGGGGGGGGGGGGGG
>JAFBJT010106269.1:0-11852 GCA_016785325.1 Chascanopsetta lugubris
ATATATATTTTTTTTTAGGGTTAGGGTTAGGGTTAGGGTTATTTATTTTATTTTATTTTTTTATTATTATTATTATTATTTAGGCATCAGAGAGATTTTTCCATCACTCTTGAAGTAGGCTAAAAAGATGAAATGGAACCAATAACTCATTTCAAAATTATCTCTGGACCGCTTCTCTCTCACATATAGATTTATCAATATGGATTTCATGTTTAACATATTTCACACACACACACACACACCCCACACACACACACAAATATGATATTGTGTGCATAATATTATGTGTCGTGAAATACATTAGAGACAACAACAGCCATGTCTCCATGAAGATACCCAAGCCTGACGATAACCAATAGCAAAGTATCTGGGTATATGTGGATATATTTCTATACCAAGCAACCTACTTTGCTTGAATACATCTCTTTTGGAACCTATTCTCTGACCCATATGTCAGACCAGAACATTCCTGAGGCTATATTTTCCTCACACAGTGTGATTAAAACTTAGAGATGCAGTGTTTATTGTATTCTGGATGAACTTGACATGTCAGGAGGGCCCAGCATTGATGAGGGAGCCCCAGTGACAGCGGGTGACATGAAGATGTGACTCACAAACAAAAGGGCTTTTTGCACTGGTGCTGCAGCGTCAGGGGAGGGTGATTGCATCTGTGTAATCTACATTTGACATTCACACTGGCGATTAAAGGCTGATAGCATTTTCTATTTGTGTTTGGAAATAGAAACGTTTCAGGTGATATCTGGATGGCATTTTGTGCAGCCTTTTAATGCATCACTGTTGTTTTTGACTCATAATTGTTGTGTTTTAAATGAATAAATCTACATACAGCCAGGCCAAGTGTAACCGCAGTTATTTCTCTCACTCATTCACATGACTTACTGTAACAAACATGATTCCATATAATGCATCCTGATTCAATTGTCTAGCTACTGCTATGGCATTTTTTCCATTGCCTCCAATTATGTGGACAATATCTTCCGCATTAAACCAGGAGGGGGACAGGTTTGGATGTAGGTGTTGCAGCATTAAGGCTGATGATATCAAAGAAATAAAGCAATACAAACAATGAACAAAGTTAAAAGGTGCAGTGTGTAAGATTTGGTGACATCTGTAGCTCCGCGAGCAGAGAACCACAAACAGGCCGAATGTTATTTCTGAGATGAGCTCACCCAGCTGGAGGTATGGTTGAGTGACAAAAGCCTGGACGACCAAACTCAAGTGTAGCTGGGTGTGCACCATGTGGTCATTCTATTGGCAAGCGTCAGTGACTTCAACTTGATGCAGGAGGTCCTAAAAGAGAATGGTGGGGCGAGCAGCGTTCAGCAGCAACATCAAATCTCAACCGCTAGATGTAATTTAATCCAATGGTATCTTTTTATAATCCCATGATTTAAGAACTTCTATCTTTCATCTGATGTAATTGGGGTCAAGTGTCATTTAGCGTATGTTTCGGTATTTTCCTTCGACTCCCATCGTGTGACTTGACAGTACTAGACTTGACAGTAACACCTGCCTGCATCGATACAGAGACTCTGTATATGAGCAAACAAGGCACAGTAATGGGCTCTTATATGAAAATTTGTGTCAACACTCTCTCCACTTTGGTAACCTCATCCAAAGGTGAGGCCTTCACTCATCGCTGCCAAATTGCACATGAACAAGAGCATGCAGGGTTTCAAAACCGAGGTATGCGCATGACTGCCGCTATTATATGAGCAATGCTCCGCGCAGAGCTCTCTGCTTGTTAGGAGAGGTCGATCATGTGTGCGATTTTGTTTGAAAGCAATCATGTAATTCAAAGAGTGCGTATATATATGTGCACCAGCAAGAGTGCTTTCCTGTTTGTTTGTGTAGGGTTAGGTTTAGGTCAGGGTAAGAGCAGAGAGCATGTGAAAGGATCATTGCGAGTGAATATGAAGATTAGGACGAATCCAAAGTGCCGAGGTCGACAACGATGATGACTATGATGAGCAGAAATCAGCTGAAGATCAAACTCGATTTGAGAAAGAATACAAAGTATGATTTTTGTTGGTGCTGGAAGATTCACTGGATGATTAGAGAAAATGTCAGCTCATTATATTAATCTCTACTCAGCAATCGGAGTGAGAGAGAGGAGCTGTGTTGACAGGCACCATCAGGTGTGAGTGCACAACCCCATGAATCTCTGTACTTTTTCTACACTCTCTGATTTGACATTAAAGAAAGGAAAAGTATCCTTCTTCCTCAGAGTTCTATTTCTGGAGAACTGGTTCTCAGATAATTTACCTGGTAAAATAAAGGTCAATAATAATTTCAGTGAAACAAAATTACAATTAAATGTAGAAGGTTTTTAAGTATTTTTCCAAAACAAATCTGTAGTATATTCAAGACCTAAATATTTGTGTGTGCAAACTGGTGCAGACTGATCAAATGTAAAGATACAGCACATAGGATTCAGTGGCCTATTGTGGTGAAGTTGACTATGGCAGCTGTAAATCCTCTCCTCAACCTTCGCTTCCTTATACATAGGAGTCTACAGAAGGAGTGATGGGCTCAACAGCATAATGAAAACATTACTTTACACATGAGGTGCCTCAACATTCCCAAAAAAAAAAGTTAGTATTCTATTCTATTACTGTCGACAGAAATCAAAATAAGTTCACTTTAATCTTATTCACTGGATCTTTATTTGGATTTTGGGGCCTCTGCAGAGAAACACTCTCCTCTGAATGTTGTGACCTGAACCTCACCCAATATCCCACCACAAATATTCACAGACACACCTGAAGACAGAGCTAAGGACATGGTGTGATTCTATGCCTGACAACACTGTACTGAACACCACTAAGAGATGTACTGAAACATTGCCATGATCCATCTCTGGTGTCTCATCTTGTGGCTTCACTGTACGATTATAAATTATTTCAATAACTGTTTTACGACTTTGTAATATCTGTGCAGGGGCTCAAGCTGAAGAAAAACAATGCATACTGTTGCCGTTAAAACAACAAATACCTTGAAAAAGCACAGGATCTGACTTTTTGATGATGAACAAACTTCAATAACGTAACACCAATATACTCTGAAGTAACAGTTCCAAAACAGTGGGACTATGAACACTAAATCTATGCCTTTCAAGGCTCAGCGAGTGTCTCCCTTCCAGAGTGTGTGGCATTCAGGTTATAAGGCACTCATGTTTACTTTCTTACTCCATGTCCACTTTGTAGATGCAGAAATGTTCATGTTTCATGTTTTTATTGGCAGGTGTGGAATACAAAGTCTTCTCATTACCTTCAAGTGAGCATCTATTATTTTATTTGTCGTTTTTCCACAGTGGCCAAACTATTCACCTTCCAATATTCAATTATGTTCTCCTGGGGTGTGTCGGGTTACCAAAATAAGATAGGGAATGAAACGAAAGGGAATGGACGTGACAGGGTGAAGGAAATTCACCTGTAACATTCATCTTCAACATTCAACCACAAGATGTCAACACGTCGCACACACACTGTTCCTTTTATCACTTGGAATAGGGTCAAACTTTATTTTGTGGATCTTCATGCTGATGACAAATTTACAAATAATACTCAAAAGTGAAAACGAAAGAAGAAAAATAAAAGATGGAATGAGAAGATTTTCCATCGTGGACTGAAGTGTTGGGGAGAGGATTTCTTAATCCATGCTGTCATCCATTTAGCAGATTCTGCCTCGACAGGAAATTTGTGAATGTGCTTAGACAGGATGGGATGTTAATAATGCTGCTCACAGCCATATAACACAATTGCACAAACCCCATATTGTCAAATGAGTGAGTAGATTTCCGCCACTTGATACAATTGGTATAATGTGTCAGCAGATGACCACCACTCAGATACACTCAGCAGTTCTTTGGTATGTTATTAAACTCTCATTATCACATAGTCACTTTTAAATTCAACTGTTATTCCAAGCATAATAGTTGGAACACAATACTATGATAGACTGTTGTCTGTCAAGGCATCAGGTTTTGTAATATACATGTTGGAGAACACAAAGCTAAATAAAATGATTTGTGTATTTGTGATTATAATTACATTTTTCAAGGATCAAACGTTACCTTTAAAGCAGGTTGTGACTTGATAATAGGTGACCGCCAGCTTTATTAGCATGCTAACAAAGATTGTCTTACAAGGACAATGTATGATCACTCCTCATACTTTTCTTGGACTCACATGCCATAGATTGTATATAAAGATGGACATAGCCTCCGTGACGTCACCCGTTGGTTTCAGCAGAGTGATTTTGAGGTCAATTGTGGGAGTGTCCCTCGTTGCCATCTTGCTGAATCCAAACTCCTCCTACTTCTCGGTTCATTCAAAAACGGGCAAAGAGGCGGAACACACACGGAGCTGTAGGTCGGCTCATGGTGCCGTCACCTCATCCACGGTACGTAACAAGTCGGCACTGACCAGGCCCCTAAATATGCGAAATTTGAAATGTTGATAAAATAAATATAAGCAGGTTAGAACCCCCCCGTAAAGTTGTTACGGGAAAACATGTGACTGATTGAGACCAACTCCGAAGTTTGTACCAGACTTTAAACATGTTTCATTCACCTCTGAAGTTGATCATTTTAACATGGGAGTCTATGGGGGTTTGCTCCCTTTTGGACTCAGCCCCCAGTGGTTACACTATGAACTGCAGGTTTTTTCACTTCCGATTGTGCCTCATCCGTCTGCACTGGAGGTTGTCCCTCGGTGCCTGCATGTCAGAGAAATTGCTTCAAGGTGTGCAGCTTCTTTATGTAGCTCTCTCTGATGATTGGCCAGGTCCAAACAGGAGGAACAAACCACACCCACTTCACCTGCTCAGGAGAGAGAGGATGGAGGAGAGCAAGCAGGGAGATAAGGAGGCACACAATACCACATATCCCTGCCTGGCAACTAACAGACTAATTCAAAGACAAACCCTAAACAAAGATTGTCTAGGAGGCCGATGGTCACCCCGCACACTTTTGATGTTCACAGGCGGATAATGGAAACCATTTTTTTCCTCACATGACTATGATAGAATGCAATCTAGCATCTAAGTTAACCCTGTTACAAAAGTAAATAACAAAAAAGCATGAGCTCGTTGTGTCTTCGAGGTGGATCAAGGAATCACGGATAATAACCTTCCCTCAGTACCTCTGGGTTTAAACTCTCACAAACCAATTAGATCAGCACATGCAAATGCCAGTCAACTTCACAACAAAAGAAAACTCTTAAAGGTCATGACATTTGACGTGAATGATGAGTCCATGGAATTGCACAATTAAAATTGTGTTTCACTTGAATTTTTATAACTTAAAACAATATCGTGTGAGTGAGAGAAAGTTAGCGGAAATGGCCGGTTTAAAGGGAGGGAGATGAAAGCGGGGTGACATGTTTGGTGGTAGGGTATCAGGATCAGAGGTGACATTGGGGTGACGGGTTACGTTCAAAGACAATGATGGGTTCAGAGTCACGGAACACTCAAGGCTTGGACCCAAATGCATGAGACAGGAGGCAGGTAAACTTTTAAGAGAAGTTAGTATCTCTAAGAAAAGGCAAAATAAACAAGAGCAACAGGCTCAACAAAAATCTATCTACTATCTAGACGTAATAAGGTTCTAAACTTAACTAAACAGAAAATACTCAAGTGATGAGAAAAATAGGCGTGATAGACAACGTGGCATGACATGACCGACGCACTGGCACCAGACAAAGGGAGAGGGGAGCTTAAGTAGGAGAGAGGAAACCAGGGCCAGGTGCTGACAATCAGGAAATCACCACAGGTGCAGACAATCAAGGAATCAGACCAGACACAGACAAGACAGACAGAGTGCAGACAGACAGGAAATCCAAATCCTCTCACCAAAATAAAACAGGAAGTGCACAAGACACAAACTAAACCAAAGCGCAAAAAAACAAACTAACAGAGCTGACGATGCATGACAAACATTATGTTGACACCACGAGTGAAGCTGCAGCTCGGTCAGATTAGTACACAGCTTGGGGCAGTGATTCGCAACTGGTGGGTCGGGACCCAAAAGTGTGTCGCGGACCCAGTTTCTGGAGAAAAAAAAAGTTGCTGCCAATGCTTTTACTTTGAAGGAGATTTTTATTGCATCGCAGTGTCGTCCATTCATGCACACATGCCCTGTAATGCTAACATATTCACAGATTGAAGAAAATCCAGCAGAGTTTGTCTACATATGCTAAATGACGACACCGGCTACATGGAAAGATGGATTTGGGTCGCGGCTCGCATCCAGGGGTATTAGTGGGTCCCAAAGCCAGACCAGGTGAGAACCACTGGTTTAGGAGTCCATTTCCAAACACTGCAGCAGAAAATCCTTGACTTTGGTGGACAGTCCACTGTTGATTCTCCGTTTGTTTTCGGAGGAAGTGTGTCCGATTCCTCTTTGTGGAGCATCTCGCAGAGGACAGTGCCAAGCTGCCACACAGTGTGTGAACCAGTAATATGTAGGATGAGCAACATTTCGGTACCATAGAACATTCTGTTTAATAAGCCTGTCTGTGATACAGCTCAGGCCAAAACAGATGAGACAAACCCGTGGGACATGTGAATGTGCCAAAAAGCAAACTAAATTATTACCAAAAATAATATTTTCACATTGTGTTATGCCATTAAAACAGTTTAGATTGTTGTTCTGAAGTGCAATAAATCTGACAGCATCCTCGGATCGCATCAGAACAATATCTTTAAAATGATATATTGCTTTACAAGTATCAATTGATCATTACAATGTGGCATGAGCATGAAATAACAGTGAGGTGAGGACAGAAATGTTCTCCTGATGCGAGAACATAAAGAAAATCATAGCCAATTTTGGAAATATCTTGTGAAGTCTTCACTCACATAAAAACAGTCAGTCCTATTTTCAAATCTTTACTCTGGCTTCCTGTGAATGCGCAGCTATTTTCGGTCTATATGGAAGTGGATGATTTTTGACCAAAGCACAGGTCTGTGATGAACTGTTGTATCCATCACCTCACCCTCACCCTTCTGAGCATGAAGGAGGACCTATGATAGACTTCACTTATCATCAAAAGTCAAAAGATGTTTAGGTGATTATAAATGAAAGCAAAATCAGTATCTACTTGTTTTGTTATATTTCTAGTCAAAAGACAAGGATGACCGAAATCTTACACACTGCACCTTTAAGTGCTCATGACAAAAGCATAGTGAAGCAGTATTCTGCCCAGCAGTCTGCTCTAACTCGCATCAAGTTCAACATTTGCATGATATTTGCAAATTATGGACTTCCTTTTCATTTTTAAGTGTTTGAAGCTCAGTGTTTTATTGAACTTGTATTTTAAAACTGCTTTAGATATGTAACTTTTATCTATATTTCATATTTTTCTGTGTTATCATATTATCCATCAATGTGTACACATATAAATCCTATCGAACCATGGAACTGGTTCAACGTCTGAAAAGTCATTAAAGACAAAAATATTGCATGTCACCTTGATCAAATCCATCATATTCTCACGCGCGTGTAGTCACGCATGTGTCATTGCGCACAGGTGTGTTCGACACGAGCCTTCAAATTTCTCTGACGTGGGACAGTAATTCTCAGGGGAGCAACAGGTCAAACGCAGTGGAACAAACACAACAAAGAGAAGAGAAGAGAAGAGAAGGAGAAGGAGGAGAAGAAAAAGAAGAAGGAGAAGAAGAAGGAGGAGGAGAAGGAAGCAGAAGCAGAAGAAGAAGAAAAAGAAGAAGGAGGAGGAGAAGAAGAAGAAGAAGAAGAAAAAAGAACAGAAGCAAAAGAAAGAAGAAGAAGAAGAAGAAGACGAATAGGGAGAAACATTTGAAGAGACAGGACGAGTGAGAGAGAAATGAGAAGCGTCCGGAGCCAAAGAGACCCTGCGCAGCGCGGATTCTCCAGCAGCCTCAGCCCCGACAGCAGTAGCAGCAGCAGCAGCAGCAGCAGCAACAGCGGAACCATGGGTCCACTGAGCACGGCCAGCATCACCCTGGCTGCCCTGCTTATCCTCACCATACCAGTCTGCACAGGTAACTTTTTAATGTATTTATATTTCACTTTAACCTTGTGGAGAAGTTTCTTTCCATCCATCCATCTATCCGTCCATCTATCATGCATCCATCCATCCATGCATCTATCCATGCATCCATTCATCTATCCATGCATCCATGCATCCATGCATCCATCTATCCATCCATCTATTCATGCATGCATCCATCTATCTATCTATCGATCTATCTATCTATCTATCTATCTATCTATCTATCTATCTATCTATCTATCTATCTAAGTTTCTTTCATCTATTTATTAATATATATATTCATCAGTTAATCAGATCAAAAGTTTATCTTTGTCATTGACAAGTCTGTTTGAGATACAACATGCATTCTTGATCTTTCAATTAACGTGCATTAGAGGAACTTTATGCTGTAAAAAAGGACCATGCGTGTTTTATTTTGATATCACATTGAAGAAAATGTACTTTTCCACTTTAGGAAGTATGTGCTGAGCTTTAAAATAGATCCATTTAATTTATTATTAAAATTTTGTTGTATAATGTTTTAATAATCAATTAAAAATGATATTGTAGTCCTGCATATCAGTTGGTAAAGAGGTGTAAACGTTACATAGGATTAGTGGAAATTTAAATGTATTATATGTCCTTTATCATATTTGGATTATGTATTAAGTATTTTTTACATTTACTTTTACTTTACCACAAAATATTAAATCATGTTTTAAAGTTCAAGCCTTTGTACAACTGTATTCATATGTATCTTGGGTCATATGGTTTTGTTATTTTTCTCTCAGAAATGATTTGATCCCAAATGAAATTAAACGTTTTGGGGAGAAAAACGCCATCCAGACCTCACAGGCTCGGAGTTGACATGTCGACTTACTGAGACACATGAGTCCCGCATGGTTGAAAATGCTGCATATGTCGATCGACAGCCACTTGTTCTCACTCCCTGTAACCTCCTGGTCAATGCACGCTTCAGGATTCAGCTTCAGTGTCGAAATAGCCCCGGCTCGGGTATTAAGTATTAATCTCATGTAAACATGTTGGAACAATAAGTTACACCATCTTTATACAGCAAAGCTTTTACCTCTGCTAATGGATGTAATCATGTCAAAGGACTAAACGCCCATACAGGAGATTCGTCATCACAGCACAGGCTCTGCAGCTCCACGTATTATTAGTGCGCTGTTAGTAAAAAAACATACTGTTGTCGACAGTCAATATTTTGGAGGATGACATTGAAATAGAATGTTGCATACTATAGGTTATTAGATGGCTGGGGGATGGGCTGACTATGTGTTTGTGTTGCCTGAAACAACAGGTGCTCCAGCAGAAGTTGAGCAAGCCACAACAGATCAGAGGCAGCCAATCAGCCAGGTACATGGCACCACTTCTCTCTGCCTGTGCCTACTTTCTTTGTGTTATGTCATCGTCTGTTACTCCCCGCAGATAGATGCCGTGTGCTCATCCTACCTCTCTGCAGACCTGAAGCTTTGGGTGAGGAAGAGGCCGATAAAGTTGATGTATTGATTTGTATCGCTTGTGTTTATTTTGCTCGTTCACTCTCATGTTGATTGCAGGCATCTGATGTCTTGGGGGACCTTTGTGTCATGATGCTGGTGCAGAAATCAAAGGTATCTCGTTGTTGAGGAGCTCAGCCGTTACAGTGCTACACATTCCACAGAACATGACTGTTGGAATCACATATGAGTGATAAGACGTTTTTTCCCCTCAGGAGCTGAAAGACAAAAGTCAACGGGTGAGTACAATTTAGTTTTCTGTGTCAACTATTTTTCAATTATTTTTCCTGAAATTGAACACAAAAAAAAGTAACAAAATTGGCTGAAATCTTACACACTGCACCTTTAAAGCACAAGGATTTACTCTGGGGACCTGCTTTTTGCTGCTTTAATATTATATTATGAGTAAATAGATTTATGTCCCTGTAACATAAGAAATACCCGAACCACTCGCACACACACACACACACACACACACACACACACACACACACACACACACACACACGATGGGGTGAGAGTGTGGCTCCACATTCAGTTTGATTTCCTGGTTCCATGAGAGCTCTGCCCTACCTGCCTAGTTTCTATGTCAATTAAGAAACTAGGCACAAGATGTTGAGATATTGTAGTGAAACTCTGATGTTTGTGTGCAGCTCCTCATATTGCTATATACTGAGCAGTGTAGGAGGCCACACCTGCAGCTGTTTGTTATATTTTGATATTCTCTGTCATCATGATTGATTTATGAAATACAGTGGGGTACGTTTATGTTTGTAATCCTTTATCCGTCATGCTCGTCTAAACCTTTAGAGCCGCAGGCCATCCCTGTACGCACATTCACTTGCTGCAACAAAATCTATTCTTTCAAATACATACAAAGGTGCTTTTTCCTTCCCTTGTCCATCACTTGTCTTTCAAATAATGCCCAATGTCATGTGTCTGCAGATACTGCTGCACTGAGTAAACATTTGAATTATTATTATTGTTATTATTTTTATTATTATTATTATTGTGTGGCTCTCTCTTTTTCTCCCTCCCTCCCTTTCTCTCTCACTTTCTGTGTGTTCGGCAGATCTCTCTGTCATACTCTCTCCTTGATCTCGTTTCTCAACTCAGTACCAGAAGAGAGAGAGGACTGTCAATGCGTGTATGTACCACCCATTCACTCTTAATACAAAAATTGAGATGCTTTTATTTTAATCATTACAAAAAGGAAATGAAACTGAAAAAAAAAATTGTGAATCTTAAGTTAGGTGATATATTCAAATAATAATGGTTAAAATATCTGTAGATTTAAATGATCACACAGAAAATGTGTACTTTCATCGTATGTTTTCCTCTTCATGAGCTCACTTATGCCAGTAACAGTGTTTCATGTGGGGCAGCTCTGCTCAGTCTCTGTACAACCTCCACCTACATTAGTTGTTCTTCTCCACACTGGCAGTAATTATGGTCTAAAATGAGTGCAGCTACAGGTGAACTTATCCCTCATTGCTATCCACCGTTGACATTCACAGTGTAGACACAGAGGAATTGTGAGTGAGTCACGTGGAGCATCGGCTTTGGAAACTCCAGATGTTAATGTGTGTGTGTGTGTGTGTTTGTGTGTGTGTGTTATCTCTTGCAGCTGGAGACAGAATCATTAACTCCTGCGGCTCTTGTTTCTGTACAGGCTGAGCTCCAGGGACCTGGGGGAATCCAGAGTAGGGGTTATTTCCTCTATCGGGTATGAGTTATTATTCTGTCAAAAATAACAAAAAACAAAGATATGATACATATGATGATATGAACAATGATATACAATTTTGTTTGCACTTTCAGCCACGAAACGGAAGACGATCCTTAGAGTATGATTAATTCAAGGTAACCCTCAAATTATTTCTTTGTCTTTTTGCTTTTTAACTCATCCACGTACACACAACCAGCAAACAGAATAGCATTTGAAATTCTAAGGAACAAGAGACAAACAATCCATCTTGATTTAAAGATGGAATCTGAATTGAATATAATTGATTCCTAAAACATTTTTATCTTAACTGTTAAAATCCCTCTCATGTCCTGGCAATCAATAAATGGAATTGTCTGAAGCCCTTGCAATAGGATTTTATCCAATCACGTCTTTTAGACAAATGATGGGCTGACGTACCTATCACAGGATTCGACGCGCCTATAGCTGCACATACCCTACCCCCAACAGCAGTCTTCATACAACAAGCCGTACTGTAACGAGACAAGAATGACGACCAGATATTTGACTGAGTGCGTTATAGTGGGGGGGGGGGGGGGGGTGCCGGG
>JAFBJT010106269.1:14578-47555 GCA_016785325.1 Chascanopsetta lugubris
CCCTTGTCTGTGTGCTTAAGCTGTGGACACACTCATTGCCAGTCTAAGAATGTACTCCTACTGTTCCGAGGATCTACCGCTTCACCCGCCTTTGACCCGGTTTGTCCTCTGATTACTCATCTTCCTTGTCACTGTTCCTTCACTCTTCTAGTTCTGACCATGAGTCAGCATTTTCCCACCTTTGTCAATTCTGATTTGATCACCGCGTTCCGACCTGTTACCGACCTGTACCGTTACTTTTGTCGGACCGATCATTTGTCCACCGACGGTACTAATCTCAAAACTACGTGATCAATCTGCGCATTGTGCTGACCCCAAGCATCTCAATATGATATAGACCAACACGCCATTGAGGGTATTGGGTGGTTGGACCTGGTTCTACACCGGTGTACCTAATAAAGTGGCTGTTCTGTATGGAGCCTCCTGAACTCACATGGACGACATGATGACAACTCTCACAACCCCAAGTGATCTCAATCAGAGGTTCTGATGGTTCTGGAATAGACTGTAGAGACTCGCCTCCTCCACGTTAGTAGACGGGACGCGAGTCAAACCAAGGACTTAGGACTGAACTCTGAATCTGACTCACACAGGAACCACAGCTCAACCCGCTGAGGATTGTGACTCGAGTGTAAATCAATTCATCTGATCGCCGTCAATAATCGAACTCTACAAAACGTCAAAGGCATCTCGTTACCGTCTCGCTCTGGAACCTACAGTAAACATACGATCAAGGAACGCGGTCGGACAGTTCTGGTCTAATTAGAGAATGCGTGACCTTTTCGGAGCGCCGCTCTTTTTTTTTTTCTTTTTTTTTTTTAATAGCCTGCGGGGACGTAAATGTCAGCAGAGCGCTCTCGCTTATGAAGACTCGTGCCGGGTCTGAACTCCAAAGGGAAAAGGCCAGTGGGGGTGCGAGTATCATGAAAAACAGAATGGTACAGTCCGAGTGTGTAGCAGCAAACAGCCACGCGTTCACGCCACAGACTGTACGTGAAGATGGGCGTGGCGGCGTGGCGTGATGTCATCCGGTTTCAGCGGAGTGCACATGAGGCTGGCAGTGGGCGGTTCAGTAACAAACTCCCACCACTTCCTGGTTCAACAAAAAAATAAAAAATGGGCAAAGCGGTGGAGCACAGGTAGAGCTGGATCACAGCATCCATAGAACATGCCCAGGTGTCACTCAAGAGGCCACGCCCCTAATTATATCCCACATTTCAAGCATTCCTAAAATAAAAATAAGCGAGATGGAACAAAGAATGAGTCTGAGACCCAAACCGGAGTTTGTACCAGACTTTAAACACGTTTCACTCACTTATGAAGTTGACCATTTTAACACGGGAGTCTATGGGGATTGACTCGCTTTTGCCTCGAGTGGCCACCCTGTGAACTGCAGCTCTCTGCACTCGCGAATTCCACTCATCCCTGAAGGTTGCCGCCGGGTTCCAAGTGCGTTTGGACAAATGTGTCGGCGGCGGAATCGATAACAAACCCTCCATTAGTGATGGCGGCTTATCGACACGCATGCATCTTTAACATGGCTCATGTTTTATTGACGAGCGCTGACTGCCACCTAATGGCGTGGGACCAACACGGAGGGAGCTTTGATTTATCATCACGACTCAATAACGACATGCGTGTTAATATTACATGTGCTGCTGCTGCAAACACCGCCTGTCTGAATAATTCACCTTCAGCATGTGTCAAACACCGTGTGTGTGTGTGTGTGTGTGTGTGTATGTGTGTGTGTGTGTGAGTGAGTGAGAGAGATTCACGGGAAAATCACATGTTTAGCCAACATGAATTATTCAGAGTCAAAACAAACGCTGGACACTCACCTCGATCTTTGTCAGGAGATCTTGAAGCTCTCCCGATTCATTCATCCCCAGGATTTTCTCAGCACCCTGCCGGACAAGTTAAAGGTGCAGTGTGTAAGATTTGGTGACATCTAGAGGTGAGGTTGCGTGTTGTGTCCATCACCTCACCCTCACACTTCTGAGCATGCAGGAGAACCTATGGTAGCCCTCAGTGGTCATTAAAGCTCAGAGGATGTTTAGTACGTCCACTTTTACTACTGTAAAAACATGGCGGCCTCCATAGTGAGGACCCGCTCCTCATATTAATACACATTAATTGGCTCATTTAAGGGTAATGGGGGAAAAAAAAACATTTAGGAGATTACAAATTCATGAAAATGTCAGTATATCATTGTTTTGTAATCTTTTTAGAAGTGACGAGAAATGGCCGAAATCGTACACACTACACCTTTAAAAATCAGTATTCCATGTAAACACAATAGGATTAATCAGCTGGAGGGGGGATGGAGTGAACCACTGACCCCTAGGTAGTGTCCATCGATGAACACCACCGGTAACGAGGGAGGTTCCCCCACTCGTCTGCATCGCTCCTCCAGCTCCTTCCCGTACTCGCTGTTCAGGGCGATGTTCTTCTCCACGAACTTCACCCGGTGGTTCTGGAAGATCTTGCGCACCAGCTCGCAGCGCTCGAAGGTCGTTCGCACCACGCGGAAGCCCGTGGTGTAGATCACGATGCGCCCAAACTCCAGCAACAGCTCCAACTGCGAGGAGGCACAGACACAAGGCTTGATGCAGTGGCGCAACACTGGGGGCCGGGTGGGGTGTCAGTGGGCCGGCCAGTGTCTCGAGCTGGGTTCGAACCAGTGACCCTTGCTTCCAGAGGCAACTGCTCCGGCCTGTATCGTCTGTATATGTTCCCATCTAAAGGTCACGAGTGTATTTCTAATTATATGTGAGAACTATACTGAGGTTTTTATGAGTGTAGAATTGCCTTAAAGGTGCAGTGTGTAAGATTTGGTGACCTCTAGAGGTGAAGTTGCGTGTTGTAGCCATCACCTCACCCTTCTGAGCCTGCAGGAGAACCTGTGGTCGACTTCAGTTGTCATTTAAACTCTAAATGTTCAGCACGTCCACTTTTACTACTGTAAAAACATGGCGGCCCCCATAGGGAGGACTGGCCCCCTCATGTAAATACATATTAATGATCTGATTTAAGGGTAACGGGGGGAAAAAATAAAACATTCAGATGCTTATAAATGTCAGTATGTAATTGTTTCGTATAATTCCTAGAGGTGAAAAAAGAGACCAAAATATCACACACTGCACCTTTAATGTTTCATCTGCCTTGAACAGGGGTCAGCAACCTTAGACATGTGTGTCACTATTGGCTCAGCCACAGAGGAATCAATGACACGCAGGCCAATGCACAGCAGGAGGTCACCGCTTATGTAAGTGCTCTTTAAATGACGGTAACGAGATTTAGGGGGATGTTCAGGGTTATCAGGGTACATCATAGGAATCCACCTGCAACAATGGTCCAATCACAGGCGAGGACCCATACATCGTACAGAGCAGAGAAAATTGGCTTAGTTAGCACTTCGTTTGTGCCGGAACATGTTCTGGCACCTTTTTTAGTTGGACCCGGCTTCTTGTGGAGTGAGAGAGAGTCCTATTTGGGTTGGAGGTCTGCTCAGCCTCACTCTTTGAGAAAGACTTTCACTGAATAGGGCCAAGGGACTGTCTGCAAAGGGCAGCACCACAAAGTGTAAAAAAAACCCAAAAAACATAAGGCATTTTTTCTTGATGTATCAACTTCAAAATCGTGACAGAATCCACATTGTTCATACCATAACAGTCACTTTACAAAAATAATTCTTTACATTATTTATGAATTGTTGTAAAAATACATAAATAATATTAACAATATTCATAATAATTTGCAGATGTTAATCCCACCTTAGAGACACACTCTTGGCATAGTAGTAGTAGTAGTAGTAAACTAACACCCACATACCTTTTTTCAGGCACCTCCAGCTTTATAAATGAAGTGCTGCCTCCCATTCTACATAATGTTCATCTCATTGATGTGTATGCTAAATAAATAAATAAATAAATAAATAAATAAAATAAAAACATTCAAAAACATTTTCATACTGGCAGTCTGTGTCCAACAGGTTGCCGACCCCTGGCCTAGAATGAGCCCTTCACATTTACAATAGCGTCTCTCACAATCCCACACACTGAAGATATAAGCTGACATTCAGAGGCACAGAAGGATTAGATCATGTACCTGAGGCAGCAGCCTTATTATCATTATTATTATTATTATTATTATTGCTTCACACAGAAGTGGTTGCCATGGTGTCGGTACTGATAACAGGATTTACATTCTTTTATTCAATAAACTAAAAAAACAACGCTTCCCGCCATTGAACCCGTTTGAATGCAGCTGTGATCCCGGACAAACTTTGAACTTTGTAAACAAAGACCCCATCAGTCACATGCTGCTGAACTCAGATATGCCCCACGTCCATATATGGTATTCAAACACAATCACCCTTACGTCAATACAGCTGTAATGCAGTTTGATAGGACAGCATCATGTGTTGGTGAGTGGCTGTAAAACAAAAACATTCTGTCTCATCACTGTCAAAAACCGAACAGGTCAAAGGTCGTCATCTGCAGTGACCCCCTAAGTTCACACAGCGACGAGACTGAGGTCACGTGACGTGAATGATCGGATGTGAAGACGCTGATTGGTTCACATTTGGTTACGTTCAGTCCAGAGGGTCGAATGAGAAGAGGATTCAGTGGCATGACATCATCGACACAGTCACACTCTGTGGGATATTATTGTCTGTTGATTTTATCAGGCCTTCCTCATTTTTAAAGGTCCAATGTGTCAAAAAAAAAAAGTTGAATAATTCCCATTACCTTCTGGACTGAGCTTCACTCAATTCTAGACACAATACAATTGACCCGGTTTTATTGACATTCTACGCCTTGTCTGCAAAACCTTCAGGAATTTGCCCTGTGAACTGTTTGCCAGTGGCATTTTGAAAGGCACAGTGTGCAGGGTGCAGTGACATCTTGTGGTGAAGCTGCATCATTTTAAAAGAACAAGTCCGAGAATGTTCACATCTAAATGAACTATCTATTCTTTGCAGGCCCAGTTGGACCCTCAGGCGGGCCGGTTTTGGTCCCGTGGGCCGTACGTTTGACCCATGGAAACCCATGGTGACCTTCAGTCATCTGGAAGGTCCTGCTCTCTCGGCACAACATGGACGACTCCAGAGGATATAGAAATACAAAGGGGCTCATTCTAAGGTAATAAAAACAATAACTCACACACTTCAACTTTCTCTCTCTCTCTCGCTCTCTCTCTCTGCGGATCACACTGCTTCAACCTTGATAAGCACTTCAACTTCCCCCTTAACCCTTAAACCAAAGTTAATCTGACTTAATCGCGCCGAGGAGCTGGATGTGGCGCTCTCTCTCAGCGTGGACACCGGCATCACCTCCACATCACAGACTCGGACTCGCCGCGGAATAACAAACACGTCTTTGTGCTGGGACACTAGAAAGCGAAGTGGCGGGAATTCATTAACCTGATTAGTTTCCCCTGAAACACTTAACCCAATGCATCATCAATCTTTAATTGCTCTGCGACCTTGTCCTCTATTGTCAGCTTTTATCCTTCTCATGCACCTGCACCTGTAACTAGACTTAGGTCCACAATGATGAAGGAGGCGTTGAAGAATAATGTGCATTTAAAGGTGCAGTGTGTACGATTTGGTGACCTCTAGTGGTGAAGTTGCGTGTTGTGTCCATCACCCTTCTGAACATGCAGGAGAACCTGTGGTCGACTTCATTTGTCGTGAAAACTTTACTTTACCCCAGTAAAAACATGGCGGCCCCCCACAGAGAGGATCCACTCATCGTGTAAACAGACGTTCATTGGGCTCATTTAAAGGTGCAGTGTGTAAGATTTTGGTCATTTTTGTCACTTCTGAATATATTACAAAACAATTACACACTGACATTTACATGAATTTGTAATCACGTAAATGTTTTATTTACCCCCCCATGACCCTTAAAGGAGCCCATTAATGTGTATTTACATGAGGAGCGGGTCCTCTCTACGGGGTCCGCCATGTTTTTACAGTAGTAAAAGTGGACGTACTAAACATCTTTTGAGTTTGAATGACAACTGAAGTCGACCACAGGTTCTCCTGCATGTTCAGGTGAGGGTGAGGTACAACATGCAACCAAATCTTACACACTGCACCTTTAAAGGTAATAGCAAAAAACAAAAAAAAAGACATTTAGGTGATTATGAATTCAGGAAAATCTCAGTCTGTTGTTGTTTCGTAATATTTCTTAGAAGAGGCAAAAACGACCCCCCCCCCCCAAAAAAAAAAATATCTCACACACTGCACCTTTAAAGAATAACCTCCTCCTACTCACACTGTTGCTGTTGGGCAGGTTCTCAAACAGCGTCTGTCCGGCGCTGACTTTGTGCCGGACCCCCCTCACCGTGCCGTTCTTGCTCAGTATGTTGACCCGCTTGGTGGTGAAGCCCCAGTCCTTGGTGCCGCCGGCGTACATGAGCAGCTCGTCGGGCTCCGTCTCGCTGTCCGAGCCCGGGCCCCCGTACGGGTGCCCGTGGGGGTCGCCCCCCCCGCTGGCGGTGGAGGGGCTGCTGGCCCGGTCGGCGTCCGAGCTGCTGGTGCAGTCGGACTCCAGCGAGTCGCAGGGCCCCTCGTCTTTGAACATCTCCTTCAGCACGCGGCCGCTGCTCCCGGAGGCCACGCGGAACCTCACCCGCTTCTGCGGCTTCTCCGTCGGCACCATGCCCTCCATTTCCATCGCTCCCCCACTCTCTCACTCTCTCTCTCTCTCCCTCCCTCCCTCCCTCTCTCTCTCTCGCTCTCTCTCTCTCTCTCTCTCGGCTACATTACATGGTCCAGGCGGCTCGGCGGCGTCCGTCGCTCCCTGCCTCCCGTTCACAGGTAAACATGCAGCTCAGACACACTATTTCCTTTGCCATGGATTACTGGGCACCTTTAATCCCGGCGGCGGCAGGAGCAGGTCCGAAAGAGACCGAGAGTCCCAGTAAGCTGCCTCACTCACACTCGCGCTGCAGGTAAATAATACATGCATTTCCACCATGGCAACCCGGCCAGCTCATCTCAAGTAAAGCGATCGTTGTCCTTGAATTATTCATGGCAGTTTTACACAGTTTTCACCCAAAGCTTTGGCGCAAAACTTTGAATGGGCCGGACTTTGTGTGTTTTTCGTCAAACAAAGGAAAACAAACGTTTCTTCGGCCGTGAGGCCAGAACATCCTCTGTTGTTCAACATATTTGAAGATTTATTCTTTGGGTGAGATTTTTCATTGAAAACGAATTATGTGGGTTTATAGCTGAAATGTTGCTTTATGAAAGTTCACCACACACACTTCTGCTCTGTTAAAGGGGCAGTGTGTAAGACTGGGGGGGGATTATTCTCATTTTTATTGGCAAAAATGGGGAAAAAGTGGTTATATGAATCTCTTATTGTTTTATTTGTTACTTTCGAAGAGTATGAGCAATGTAAACCCAGTTTTTTTTACTTTGCAAAATCACCCCTCTGGTGTGCAGGTTTCGGCCCGTGGACCTTATGTTTGATACCGCTGCTCTAGAATGAGCCCTTTCAATTTACATCAGGAACAGGTTCTCTCTGTGGAGGCGGCCATGTTGTACCAGTGTATTTTCTACAGTAGCCCAGAGTGGACAAAACAGTTTTGATAACAAGACACTAACTTGATGATTCAGCTGCAGCATGTAACTTTACCACCAGCTGTCACTAAATCTTACACACTGTAACTGTATCTTACAACTTAACCTTTACTTCGACTCTGTCATTTGCATTTCTTCACTTACGTATTTACTTCTTTCAAACTTAACAAATATCCAAATATATATGAATATGTTTTGGATTATTGGCTTTCATTTTATTTGTTAATTTTTTTGCCAGTTGTTTAAATGCACCACTAAAATGTATTCATCAAAAATCAAATGACAATTAAATAATCAGTAAAAGTACAGTATCAGTATGTTCAATATTCATCTGATAGTGTGTAGATATTCCTACATATAATTTATCTACTGTAGCACAAGTTCATTTATGAAATAACTCATTCTGTCATATTCATTCATTCATCCATTACTTTTATCACAATAAAAAAAAACGTACATTGCCTGGATGAAAAGAAGGGTGTCATTTGTATACACACACTATTATGAAAAAAACATACAAAAACAGGGCAGTTATACATTCAAATGTACTTTTTAAAAATTGTTATTCATATTTGTTTGTATTTTTACAGTCAAACACAGTGTCATGAAAACATGACATCATTGTTGTATTTCTGGCCTGGTTACACACAGGCAGGGGGATGGTGGGGGGGGGGGGGGGGGGCAGGTGTTCCCCGGGTGTCCTCACCTCACAGAGCATATAATGTGTCACGGTGACACAATACAGCGGCGGTGCGTCCACTGAGACGCCCCCGCGCCACCACGCCGGGTTTCTCTCTGCTCACAGGTGATGAAGCAGCTCCCTGGAGATGTGACACATCATCAGCTCACACCGATGACAGCACCACTCCGCCTGAGTACTGCGCTACACACACACACACACACACACACACACACACACACACACACACGCACACACACACACACACACACTGATTGGTAGAGAAAACCCATCTGCGTCTCCAGTGTCAGACTTGAGATGTAGTGGCATCCTCGGGCTGTTGGTCCTATAATGTGAGTCTGGTTGTTGTTGTTGTTGTTGTTGTTATTTATCCAGTGTGGCTCTGACGCTGCTCTAAACTGTCTTTCATTAGCACAACTTCACAGCAGATATTACAGTGTGTTCCGTGGAGGCCCGCGGTGTATTAGTGCTGCTGTTGGCCAAGGTTAGATGCAATCAAGTGTCTAGACTCTCTCACATTTGTGTCTGAGGAGCTCAGGTCGTTAAATACATCAGAGGCTGTTTGAACTTCTCCAAACACTTTGATTTTGCTGAGTGGTTTAGTGACGAGGCTCTGAGCTGCGTGACTGCGTGTGAGTCACTGTAGGTTTGAATGCTGTTACTGTTACTGTGGTATGGTATAATATGTCATGGTACAGTATGATATATTATGGGATGTTATGGTATTGTATGGTTTGTTATGTTGTGTTATGGTATAGCATAGTGTATTTTATGGTATGGTATAGTACAGTGTGTGTTATGTTATGGTATAGTATGGTACGTTATGGTATAGTATGGCATGGTATAGTTAGATTAATTGATATATAATTATAACGTATCATATCACAGTCATCTTGGATGTATTAGAATGCTGCATCTTGGTCGTCAGTGTCCTGGATGAAGCTGACGACGAGATGACTCCTGGCAGCTGAACACGCCGCGCTTATAATGAATGGAATAAATCCGTCACGGTCTTTACATATCATTTTCATTTTAATTAGTTTTTATTTATTTATTCATTTTTATCACGCCGGAACACTTTCTCTCACGCCGCGTGACGAGATGAGGACATCTCCTCTCTTTGTCTCACCGCGGCTGCGGCCTCACTCCAACACAAGCCAAAGTGACACCACGGCTTCATTCCGCCCCGCGAAGACGCAGAGCTGATCTGAGACAACCGTGTCACGTTGACTCAAGTTGCCATTTTATCTCACTCTGGCACATTTACGTGGCAACGAACGCCACGTCCCTTGCGCCATCCGCGCATGTGCGGCCTGATCGACCTGCGCAGCTTATCTGTGTGCCTCCCCTCATCGGCAGAGCTAATGTGGCCTCAGACGCTCGGCTGTCCAGGAAAAAAAAAGAAGCCATTTGAGGAGATGGATAGTTCAGAGCTCAGTAATTCCCCTGCTGTTTGTTTGTCTGTTTGTTTGTTTGTTTTGTTTGTTTGTTGGACTGAGACTGGGAGGAGAGAGTCAAACACCACCGCCCCGCCTGATAAATGGATTTCATTCGCCGCAGCTTGAATCAAAGGGATTGCCTTTGTGTTTACTGATCTGCATTATGGGTTTTGAATGTGTTGTAATGACACGGAGTCTGCGTGAAGCCGCAGAGGAATGGAGAATTGTTTGCAACAGACCTCTTCCTGCTGTGTTTGGGCAGGGTGCACGTCATTGATGGATAATTGTGGACAGGGCTCACACAGTGACTCATCATCATCGTCATCTGGGATCAGTTGACCATCAAAACGCCTCAACGTCCACAAGGGGGCGCGATACAATTCAATTACAGCTGCAGGAGCCACGCTGACCAGTGACTCCCTTTAAAGCTGGAAGGTGGAGGGAGGTGGTGCTACTACTAATGATGGTGATGATGATGATGATGATGATGATGATGATGATGATGATGATGATGCTGTGGGCTTGATAGCTGATTATTGATCATATTGGCAGCTGATGGTGAATTACAACTAGATTGCTTTGATGTGTGCAATGCTTCCATATACCACTTCTAGTACTTCCTCAAACATACTATTGTATTAGCTTATTGGGGAGCGTTAGCGTATTGATATTTTGGAATTTAAGTTAAAATCAGGGGAAATTTTAGTATTTTTGATCTCATTTCAAGGGGCGGAGCAAATTGGCTCTACACCGCCCTCTAAAGCTCATCCCTGCCACTGTGTTTCACCAACATGCATGAAATTTGGTGCACGAGTGTGTCCACTTGAGGAAAGGTCCCAGCATGCTTTCTTCAACAGGGAGTCAGCCATTTTGAATGTATATGCGTACACATACATATGTATTTTATAGTAGTTTTTTATTCTAAGCAACTTGTCAAGATCTTAACCTCGAGTTGGGTCGACCCCCCCCCCCCCCCCCTGCCTCCCCCCCCCCCCATTAAGGGGGACAAGTAAATAGTATGATAATTAATGTCTTGCATATTTTGACAGAGCAAATATATATATATATATATATATATATATATATATATACATATATATAGATATATATATATATATATATATGTACATATATCTTTTTTTCGGTCGACAATGTAGTAAAATGTAGGAGCTAATCTTGATCCTTCCATTTAATTAGATTTTTGCATTTGTGCTTTAATTAGGAGGTATAGCAACAACAATAGGGTCACCGAGACATCCCCATACAATATATCATTCTATATCAATCAGCGATGCAGCTGTTATTGTGTTCAAATGACTAATATTAGATTGTAAACAAAAAGAAATTGGCCCTAAATCTGAATCAGTATCAGTGTTTGCTCTTCGATGACACAATACATATTTACTATTCAATAAAGCACATCGCAGAACAAAGGTGTTATCAGTGAAATGTTTCTAGGTCACACTGATAAAAAGAAACAATAAAGATAAAGCGCTGTGTTTAACTGACACAGATTTGGTGTAGAAACATAGAAACAACTCATTGTTTGGGCCTGAACGGATGTAAAACACAGACACACACGCGCGCATGCACACACACATGCACGCGCACGCGCACACGCACACGCACACGCACACAATCCAAGAGGCAGGCTTCTTGTCACTGTTGCTTAGCAACGGCAGGAGCTACAGAGCCAAATCCCTGTGGTGGCGTGCTGATGTTGAATTAGTGGGGGAAAGAAAGGAAATCTTTGGGAGAGATGTGTCTGCAGCGGGAGGTGTTGGTTCGTCTCTTGTTTTTGGACGTGATGAATTTAAGCTCCGACTGTGTGACATCATCTCTCTCTTACTGCTATACAGTGGCATGTGTAATGTACCAGAACAGGGTAAATGTGCCTGCTTGCAACTGATTGATAGAAATGATGTGAATTCATATTCGCCATTCGTGATCCAATCGGTGTGAACGCAGATCTGCTTCCTGTCGTGAGGCGTGTGACTCTTTGTGCATTTCTAGTCCACAAAGACCAGAAAGTGTATAATGTTGCAGCATCATAATATCATTCACACCTAATCCTCCTCACCCATGAATACATTTGACATTACTGCAGCCAATGTGCAGCCAAATTCAACCAGTTTCCCTAATTAGTCAGATCTTACATTGTAAGGCCACAGAAGCAGTGATGATAAAATAATAATAATAATAATAATAATAATAATAATAATAATAATAATAATAATAAGAAGAATAATGATAATAATAATAATAAGAATAATAGTGTCGTGGCTGCATGCATGGCAGAGATCAGACAGACTGTACAGTGTAACACTGCAGTTCTCTCAGGCCACCGCAGTGGTGCTGCTGCTGTACAAATGCTGTCTCCAGTGTCATTTGCATTTCAGCTGCAGTGGGGATGAGAACCTGCTTTGATTGGCCGTGTGCACAGTGAGGGAGCTCTGGCAGCACAGTCGCATCTTCCTGTGTACTTCATTTGTTTGGTGAGAGTCTCAGCGAGGATGTATAGTGAGCTGTAGTACGTCAGCCTGGGTTCTACTGCGCTCGTCTCTAGACTATAATCACATAATAACACAGTGTGTGATACATAGTGTCTGCTACCACTGCTCCATAATATTGTTATGTGCTGTAGTTACCCAGGTTGGCCACCAGGAAACTTGATATGTTTAATTTGATTTATTGCATTTATCAAAATTTGTCTTGGACAATATGACATTCGTATCTAATCTAATGCAGTATATTAAATCACATGATATTGTATCATTATTATTGCTGCAAAAAAATCAATGCATACATTAGTTAAAGGTGCAGTGTGTAGAATTAAAGGGCTCTCTCAACAGAAAAAGAATGATATTTGTATATTTACATACATGTTTCATTGTTTCATTACTGTTTTCAGTCGTAGCTGAGGGGTTGGAGAAGCTGTCCACTAACCAGAAGGTCAGAGGTGATCATTGATTTGTTGACTGATTGTATCCAACAAAATGTAAATAAACTAAATTTAAAGTTCCACCGTGTGAGATTTCAGTGAAATCATACAATGGTTGGATAGAATATAAAATAACTATATACTGGTGCTTTTACCAGTGTCTTATCATGTGAGTTAATGAGTCGTTGTTTTCATTTCCCTGGGATGAGCCCTTTAACTTCACTTCAGGAGCAGGTCCTCGCTATGGAGGCCGCCATGTTGCTCCACCATGTTATTGGAGTACTTACAGAATAATATTATAAATAAATTGAGGAAGTAGATGACACATTGTACTCAAACTGGAAACAATGTCACTATAGTCTCATTAATAGAACAATAGAATATATGTGACACACTGTAATGTGTTGAAGTGTCAATATATTGTCATTTATTACACAATATAGTATGAGTTAAGATATACTGTATATACTATACTCTAAATGCAGTTTTCAGTCACTGCAGTGAGTATCAATCTTATCAATACATCAGTGTGTATTTTACATACAGAGGAAGCCTCAGTTGAGGTAACTCCCACCCAGTGTACTATTGTTGTGGCTTCAACCTGTGAACATCTACTGCAGAGGTGGACGCGAGCCACACCAGCGAGTTCATTTCTGAAAAATATTCATATTTATGTCCAAATATTAGCAAATATCATTCACACTGTTTCGCAGTACTTCCTTCGTATTTATTTATTTGCAAATAATTGTATTTTAATTCCAGAAGTGGATGAACTGCAGGCTGCTCACCCCCCTTCTTGCGGTTTACGAGTGGTACGGTCCATAATGTGAATCGCTGCGGTCCCTCTCAGTTTACTTCATGGTACGTCCGTCTCCACTCCTCGGACTGGCGGCGTGTGTTGACTCCTTAATCCGCCGTGTGAACCGGGATGCTGGGCAGGCTCGGACAGACGGTGGGCTCCTAGGCATGGTCCTCTCAGCACCACCACCGGGGAGTGAATGTTGCCTCGTGAACATCCCTCACTATCATTGCCCAGCAGTGTAGCCCGCGCGAGGGTGGGAGAGCGGCTCCTCTGCTGAATTCTAGCCGTTTTCTGTCAGTCTTTCCCGGCCGGGAAGCAGCGGCCGCGGGGAACAAGAACTAACGGCCGCTTGACAGGTGCCGTCGCCCGGCTCTTGCACTGTCGAGATGCCGCCCGTCCAGAGAACCATGTCGGATCTTCGCACCCGCTCGGAGGGTATGTAGAGACATTTTTACCACTCTGTGCGTGTTGGGGGAAATATTTACACCCCCGTGTTGACACGTTTCTATCGGGTATTTCCTTGTTGGTGCTAGAGGGCCGGTGGAAGTCCCGTGAAGTTGCTAGTAGCTAAACGCCGTGATTGTAGACGGTGCCCAGGCTGAGGTTCAAGGAAACCCCCGAGCAGGGTGGAGGCATGACAGTTTATTGCGCAGGCTCCGGGGTAAATAAGTTGCTTTGCTTCGCCAAATATCACAGAGACGCGGGGCGAACAGACAGTGACAGTTGGGGTCTGTGGTGTCATATCTGCAGATTAAGAAACAGGGCTTTCCCCAGACAAAGGCTCTGTCACATGGGTGTCTGTAGTCTGCAGGAGGCGTCTTGGAAGTATGACAGGGGATGGTGCGCCCCCCCCCCCCCCCCCCCCCCCCCCCCCCCCCCCCCCCCCCCCCCTACCCCTGCAGAACAGGTACTATTATCTAGCCTGAATGGGACACCCCACCCCACCCCACCCCATCCCCACCCCACCCTTCCCTTCACCACTGCTGTGTCCTGATCATACCCACCGCTAAGCTGAGAGATCATTAGTACTGCAAGCAGATGCTTAATGGTTGCAACCACCAGGATGACAGCACACAGATTAATGGTGCTCAGACACTCGGCTGAAGTAAAAGTGGAAATACTGTATCACTTTGTAGAAATGCAAGTCTCAGAGACATTAAAGATATGATTAAGGCTGCCTCTGTATTTCAAGGCGCATGCCATTAGTGGTTAAAAAGAGCTGCACAACCATGCACCGCGTTGCATTTGCAATTAGAATCAAAAAATCGTTCCTCTTATGTTTTGAATTGCGTTATTTCTCAGAGCGCCAGTGCAAAACTTTCTCTAAAAGCCCGACACAGCTGCAGCAGATGTAATGTGTTGCACTTTTTAATCCATGTACGTTTATTTGTCTAGTCCTTTGATACCTGACACAGATCATCGACAAAGAGACTAATATTGACATTCAGCCGGTCAACCCAGATATAGTGTGTGGAAGTATCACATGATAGAGCAGGTCACAAGAGTATTGTGAAATACCAACTCAGTAAAAGTAATGAATATGCAAAAAATACATCTAGGCGTAGCGAAGCACTACAAAGGGTCGTGCTCTCTGGTTGATCATTGGTGAAGAAACTGCACAGATGCAGAATCCTGATAAAAAAAATATATATATATTAGTGTTTTATTTTTCGCAACCTCTGATAAAGTTGAATGATTTTAAAGTGCGGCACATTGGCTTCTCTGTCGCTGTGTCTCTTCCACAGCTCTGTTTTCAGTTTCACTTCACAGCCCCGCCCACCACACCACCGACTTGGTCCGACATCACACCGTCAATAACAATCAACGCTGACGGACAGATTCTAATCTTTACTGTAAATGCACATCACTTCCTGATACAGGTCATCGGCCCAGTTATCGACCACTGCCAGATATTGGTGTCAGCCCCAACCAAAACTGAAAGTAGTTATTTGACAAAGTCATTTCATTTAAAAGAGAAATAAAAAAAGGAACAATATCAAACTCGTGAGAAATTGAACACCCCCCACCCCCACCCCCACCCCACCCCCCTTTGTCTCTCTCTCTCTCAAAAACAAGCGTCCACCAAATGCCATCTCCAGCAGTGTGGGTCTAATAATACATCTATTGTGATGGGGCTGGGACCCTCTCTTCTTCACTGCACCAGTAACTTTCCACTGCATCTCCTCTGTTTGCCAGTGAAAGAGGACACATAGGCATTGCACAATGATATGAATGGCAAACGTGTTTATTTTAGTGCCGCTCAGTGGATTTGGATGTCAAGGTGTGTTTGTTTAAGCCGGTGAGCACATAGGAAAGATGCTGGACTCAGAGCGTGGCGTGCTGATGACTGGCTGCAGGTGCGCCGTCTTGTTTTATGAAGTCTTTAAAATTTGCCCTCCCACTGTTTTGCCGCCGTCCCTGACCCCTGACACCTCCCCGAGAGAAGGGGGGGCAGGGTGGGGAAAGAATTTATCTGCAGGGTGGAATCGATAACATATCACAATATTTACGAGGCTTTCTGCTGCTTCTGTTTCCCCGTGCGGTAAATCCAGGCGAGTTGCCTTCTGACTTTGATTTTGGGCCGCTTGAGTTTGACGAATCACCACGGGCTCGGGCTAATATCTCAATCTGACTTATTGCAGTGGACTCTATCGCCTGGTGGCCAGAGCCAGGCAGACCGGGCTCTTTAAGTGAATTAGAAGGAGTGGTAATTTATATTCTACACTCTCAAAGTAAAGCTGCCCTGCGTTCCTTAAAATATAAGGGTTAAGCGGGGTGTCGAACCTCCAACCCCGATTTGTTATTTCCATCCAAATTACCACGGAAATGCGCCATGTTTCCTCTGGTTCATCTCACATTATCTTCTCTGTATGAGACGATTGTTCATGCAGGAAGTCCCAGCCTTCATCCCAGTGGCTGGGACTGCAGAGGGAGATACATTTTTAAAGAGACATGCGACTCGATTGAAAAATTCAGTGTTTGAGAACGGACCGAAGCCTCTGCAGGCTGCTGCTGACGACCTAAAAACATACAGAACACTCTCTTTGATTGTCAAACTCTGGTGCGCAATAACACAATAACCATCTGTGTGTAAGTGGAATCCATGTAATTCATTTTAACGTACTCATTCATAATTCACCTTTTCTATTTTAGACTGTTTATGTGCTTGACAACAAACCCGTGGGTCCTATGCAGAGGAGGAGTCTGTTTTTGTTACAGAAAGACGTTTGTTGTCAGAATGGTTGATAAGCTGCAGGGGCGGTCACTGATGATATGATTAGAATACAAAGTGAATGGGCCACAGTAATGATAACAGTGTGTGTGTGTGTGTGTGTGTGTAGTGATCGTTGTAATACAACATTTTTACACAACAATTACAACCATTGCCCCATCTAAGGTCAAATGTAGTATTTGTGCTGTTATATCACCATAGTTTAATTAATTTGATATCCCAGCAAGGAGTGTTGGTCATACCCCATGTTATTTATATATGTATTCATCATCTCTATTCCGAACATCTTACATCATCCCCTTTCCCTCCATCTGACAAAGCATTTGCCTTACTGGTAGCATGATTCTTCAGATTCTACATCTTGGAAATGGACAGTTGTAGAATCAATACCAAGAGCCTGCTGATATGCTGCATCCTCACCCACATTTAAATAGAGAAAGTAGAGTCGATGCGAGCGCAGCAATAGAAACCAGTATATGTGCCGTTAAATGGACTCGAACCCGACATGAATTCTGTTTTTGAAAGTGTGTTGTCAGCACAGCAGACATTTCACATCATCTTGTCACGGCCCTGGGTTGTAGTTCCGAGTCTTTGGGTTTAAAATGCCACTAAAGCCTCGGTAATAATGAGTGATCCTTTCATCATGACAGCGAGGAACCGTGGATCTGACTGGGAGAAATCTAAATAATTAAACACCCGGATAGATCCCATGGAAAACTGTTGATCAATGTGGCTGCGGCAGTCGCAAGAGCAAATACATGAATTATGCAGAAGCTAATGCTATCATCCCCAGCCCCCAACTACCACACACACACACACACACACACACACACACCACCACCTTTTTAGGTTACAAAGAGCAAACAACACTGCTGCTGTTCTTCCATAGCTGTCGTCACCCTCGCCTTTTCCATGCGTTCATCTCTGTGATGGTGGGTTCCCATCCTCCCCTCTCCCACTGACATTTCCCGCCTCATATCCATATTTCGTTGGATCCATTCTGCATCTGCTCCGCCACATGTCTTTTTGGCTCTTTTGACGAGAGCCCGAGCAACCTTCTCACCCCTTCAGTTTTATTTTTTAATCACCACAGTGCACCAGGCAGGCTTCCATCTAGAAAGGGCAGCCCTCTGCCAAGCTTTCCACCTAATCCATCAGCGGCCTGTCTGTCAGCTCTCCGCGCCGCACACTCCCCTGTCTTGCCCACCACGTGCCACTCCTTCCCCTTGTCACTCTTCTTGTCCTGGGCTGTGGAAACATCTGACATCACCGCCAGCTCGGTCCCGCCTCCGTTGCCAAAATAGCCTTATCTGGGACACTCGGGGGGCTACAGGTGACGTCAGCAGCTCTCGGCATCAAGTGTGGTCCTGACAGGCACCTCTTTTAAAGTGTTCAATCTTTCGCCGTGCAAGCGTCCACGATGGGCAGAAATATGTCTAATACCTGCCTCCGCTGTTGCGTTGAGCCACTCGCGTTAAAGCCAGACAGATGGCTGCAAGCGTCCTGTTTGCGGTCTTAGCTGGCGTGCTTATCCGTAGACAGACCAAATCCCTACTCACAATTGACACTAAAGGTGAAACTATAGGCAGGTTATCCCGTCCTGAGAGGATGAATCTGTACAAAGGCCCGATACTTGTCTTTTTCTCCGCCGGCTGATCGACCTGATAGGAGGTGATCTTGGGCTTCAGCCTGGCGCTTTGAGAAAGACACAAAGTGGTCTGCTTCTTCTTTAAGCATTATAGTATCTCAGCCAGTCATTCATGCCATTGTTGAAATGTCTTTTTCGTGTGTAAGTGAGGCTGGATGTCGTACCCCCCCCCCCCCACCCCCCACCCGTCCCAGCAATTCAATATCACCAGCTAAGCCCCAGTCCGTCTAAATAGTGGATAGCAGCATGGGGAGGAATACTGGAGGCGGGGTGGGGGTGGGGGTGGGGGTGGGGGGGTAGAACGCTCCCTTCTGAAGGGATCGAGGGCTGCCCATGTGCCTGGCGGATCATTGGCTGATAATAATGTGGCACAAAAGCCCAACACGCCACTAAATCCCCTGTCTGGGACCACTGGTGTGTAATATCAAGTCCCCTTAGGCCTCTCCGCTCTGTCTATGTGCCGGCATGGGACGTCTCCTCTGCTCCATTTTCCTCTTGGTGAGCTGCTTCCATCACTAACCTGGAGCCCAGTCGAATATGTGTTTCTTCAGACACTCAATTTACCCCCCCCCCCCAACAGCCACCACTCTGACTGCAAGGCAAAGTGGATGAGGCAGGTCACTTTGCAAAAAGGGCGGGGGGGGGGGGGGGCAAGGGGGGGGTGCAATATATCGGATGCAAAGACACACCATTCCCTCTGATGGCGACACAGAATCTATTGGAATGTTTGCTCATGCGTGTCGTTGGTATCGACCCGAGGAGGAAGAGCCGTGAGCTGGAGAGTGAGAACTTTGCAAGGAGCATCAGGAGGATTCCTCAATGAATAGAGATTAAATTGCTCTATTTGTCTTCTTCTTCTTCTCGTCATCTGTTGTCTAGTTTTTCAAGGAAGTTGTTATTTCTGTGTTTGGCCCATGCCCGTATGTTGGCCATTTATACTCATAGAATAGGGATCAGTCTCCTAAATGTGCCTGTTCAAGACTCATCAAATAGTCCTTGGAAAATAGAAACAGCAACAAAGAATCAGCTGCCAAAAATGTTCACAGCTCAGTTCCTGGATCTGGTGCATTGTCTGAGCCAAAACGGTTCCAAAGAGGTCTTTCTTTGCCCGTGCTCTATTTTCAAACAATTTACATCGCAATGTGTTCGGTAACCTTTATGTGATCCCGCAGAAATGTGACACGCCTATGTTTCATCAGCTTATCGGACCCTTCTATCTTCAATCTTCCTCGTTTAAATGTAAAGGGACTGCTGGGTTGTTGTATCTTGGCCGCAATCTCAGTCACTCTCTATCATGCTGATGTCTTGTCCCTTCCGAAGTAGTTTACACAATAGTTTAAGATTATGCGAAGAAACTCCCTATACTGGAATTCTGTATGTCCTAACGTCTGCACATCCTTGCGTCATCCTTTCTTGAGGACTAATCTGATCCTCATATGTGCTCAGCCAGCGGGGGATCCTCTGTCGTGTTCCTCTGATTAAACTCTCTGCTCCGAAACGCGAAATGACGACACGCAAGCAGCTTTAGACACAAACCACATCCACAATCCTGTGCATGTCACAGGATCCTCTGTGTTATTGGGTGGCAGTGGGAGGACAAGGTCAGATGGAAAGGTGTTGGCAGGCCCTCGACAGGAAGGTAACGCCATCAGTGTTGACCCTCAGGAACCCAAACACTTGATGTCGAACGAGGACACAGTGCAGCATCTTCTTATTCTGCAGGAGTCGTATTTTGTAGAGGCTTCTGCTAATGAAACGGCGCTTTCATCGGCGCCCGTGTGCTACCCGTTCATGCAGCACTGTAATTGATCTCGCTTTTAATAGAGCACATTCGTGTTGTCCAAGGAAGGGGCCTGGATCGATAATGGACAGGAATAGCACCTGCATCAGTTGTTCCTCTCTCAGCTGTGCACATGAGCCGGTTTGTGGTGTGGGATGATGCATGGAGGTGCCAGATCTCCCCGTTTTCAAAGCAACACATCAAACAAGTCAGATCAGGTCAGTGAGCATGACTGAAACAGTGGGATGGATTAATTGTCATTGCTCAGCCATTTGGATATTGTCTCTATTTTTAGAGAACATATGATAGAAACGACCGTGTTTGTCTTTCCAGGCGACAGCACATGACGTTTAAGTTTCAATGTTTAGAGATGGTATATCACTTTTTTCCAATGATGCAATTAATGTGTCACCTGAGTTACAACAGAACGCATGTCACATATAGATACATGAAGGAACAGTTAGTTATACCGAGTCCTTCAGAGCCAAGTCTCTTAACCTGTTAAACAGGAAATGGTGTGCTTTCTTTCACTGATCCAGTTTCACCGATCCATCAATGCAAACAAGCACTGATAAAAAAAACATGACTGAAAGAGAAGCTTTGCAACAAGTCACACCTGCAAAAAGCAGGAATGTCCTTTTGAGCATTGTAGCCTGGCAAACAACTTCAACCATATATTCATTCCCTAGTAGTTGATACACACAGGTTAATTTTGTTTGAGTAGCTATGAGAAAAATCACGGAAAATATGGAAGTATCTTAGAGTGTGTACGATTTCAGTCATTTTGTCACTTTACATACTGACATTTTCATGAATTTATAATCACCTAAATGTTTCATTTATATTTGTCTACTTTCCATTACCCAAAAATGACTTGACCATGTTTTTACTAGTAGAAATGTTCACACACTGGACCTTTAATGCTGGACCCTTTAATCCCGTGAATCAGACTAGCAGTCTGAGGTCAAACGCAGCCCTGACATAACACTGACTGACTGTTGTTCACGCAATCCATTTCCTGTTGCACACCATATGCCCTTGTCTTTGACCATTCATAAAACCCAGCGCAGTGGAGAAGGTCTCAGCCTCTGCATATCCTGCGTTAAGCTCAGCCAGACCAGACCAGACCAGACCAGACCAGACCAGGGCCTTCCCTCCCCTTCCCTTCCCTTCCCTTCCCTTCCCTTCCCTTCCCTTCCCTTCCCTGTGATGTCACAACGTGTCCCAGCTGCTTGTGCTGTCCCTGGACTGTCCGTCCCACTGTAGCCTGCCTGAGCCTATGGGGAGCCAGACAGAGCCAAGCAGGGTGGGGGGGGGGGGGGGGGGGGGGGGGGGGCAGGATCGGGGGGGGGGGGGGGGGGATTAATTCTGCAGCTGCCCCGTTGTTGTTGTTGTGAGTGCTGGTTACAGAACTGTGATCTGATAAGCGACTTATCGATGTTACAGTTGCGTGGATTGAGGCTGTATCTATATATTCCCCCTCCAGCCTCGTCCCCTCATTCACAAGTGGTGGAAGACATGAGGCGCTTTCATCTCGGGGACTGTTGATTCCCACCAGGAGACTGTGGCTGCTCGGTCTGCTTAAATATTTATCTGGTATAAATGAATCATGTACATGTATCTGTCTTTCTGTTGGTGGCTATGAGCAGATGTAAATGGTACAGCAGGCACAGTAGTTTGTGAGATTGAGATTCCGAAGAACCAATTTGTCCCTAGTGATGGATAGTTTATACTTAAGGTGAACAATGGCAGCACTGGACTCTACCCGTCTGTCTTATTGGAAGTGATAGTCACATAGTTGTCTTCGCACCTTTTGCTTTTCCACAGCAGAGAAGTCACTCCGAGTATTTGATGTGATATTTTTTTTTCCCTCCCACTATCAAGCCTCGTTACTACGGTTTGGTTGCCGTCCATTTGTTTGTGTTAGATCAATGTCAATAGCCCCGAGCTGTTTGGCCCCTCCCACCCTGCTGTTATCGAATAAATGGTGTTGCGGCAGAGCCATGGCCACATCACATGCCTCCTCATCAACACTTTATTGACTAGCCTTCCCTCACAGGCTCATTAGTGCTTGTTCTATATCCCAACAATAAGAGCAGGCTCTGCCCGGGCCTGCAAGAACAAAAAGTCTTTTCACATCTTGATTGACCATACCAAAGATTTGTATATTCTCCGGGGACCGAGCTGCTTTTGAGAAAATTCGAGGAGTTTCGAAGGAAATCAATTGTAAAAATGCAGCCGTAATATGACATGGGATCTGTTATGTTTTGATTTGAAACCTTTCTTTTGAGGTCACATTAGTAGCCGGAATATGATACTGGTGCTAAAAATAAACCCGCCACAATGACTATTTCCAGTTGATCCTCTTATTTTAAAACAAGGATTAGAGCTGTTTTTGAGATGATAGGGAGCCGGTGTACAAACCATATTTCGGGGGCTGTGTTTTCTAGAGCATCAGCTCTGCATGTTACACTGCTTTCCGTGCTCAATGTTTAACCCTTCGGGTCATGCAGGTAGAATATGCGTAGAGATCAGGCCATATGTCTCCCTTCACTGCTGCCACGCGATGGGTTTAATCTGGCATGTGTTGACAGTGGTGGCGGTAATAATTTCCAACCGCCAGCGCCTCATCCAGAATATAATAGATCTGCAAAACGACGGGGTTGTTTGAATCAGTTTCATATCAGATGAGTATTGACACACAATAAGTTTGCATGTCAAACGTCTAAGTGATTTTGCTGACTAAAGCAAAGAAATGTTCTTTCTTGAAGGGGATTTCCTAATCAGCTGGATTCATTTTGGCTCTGAGAGACAGACATCGCCGGGGAAAGACCAGCATGTCTCGTCCAATGCCAAACCACGCTGGGTTGAGTCTTTCCCAACGGACTTTCCCTCCGAAATACATGTCCCCTTGTGACTATTGTTCCACCTGTCTCCGCATTGGCTGACACAAACAATAATCCCGACGTCTGGCCTGCATCCAAACTCATTACGACACTTGGTGGCATTGATCCTTCCCCCCAAAGGCTTCCCCCCTCCAGAGCTCTGTGCCTCTGTTCCTCACAGCCCCTGAGCTTTATTTGATCTCTTGTTACACTCATCTGCTTCCAGACCGTTTCTGTACCGGCATTATGGGTAATATGTTCTGCCCGTTCACAGTTGTAAAAAGAGGTGTTGTCATCTAGCCTCAATAGAAGACCGATTAAGAGCAGTGCTCGGCGAGTGTCCGCAGAGTTTCCCTTTCCCTTTCTCTCTTTATTGACGTCAGGGTAGTTGAGCCGTGACACGCCCGCGGTTAATGAAATTAGTGCAGAGAAAATGCACAGTGTCCACCGGGAAACATAAAGAGCCGTTCCCCACTGAGATGTTTGTGGTAGTGGCTGAGTGCATCACAAACACACACACACACACACACACACACACACACACAGACACGCACTACTAGAAAGGAAAGGAACTAGATATGGGGGGAGGGAGATCCCTGACATGCTTGTGTGTGGCGGAAGCTGTGAAAAGCTATTTTCATGATGGAAGCTCCTTCACCTCTCACCCCTAGTGAGTGTTGGACCACCAGGTCCGGCCTTGTGTGTTAATTTTAAATCCATCTACAGTTACAGGCAGTTTCACAACAGTGTTTCCATTGTTGTCTCCGTTTCTCACCTTCACTTGAATATGAGCTTTTACTCTGACAAAGTAGCAGCTCAAATGTTGTCATATCACCCAACCTAAACTGGAATAGAGGAGTGTTGTCTTTTCCTTGAGTGCGGCTGACCAATTGCTAGCTCAAGCTCTCTCTGGGTTTCTAATCCCATGAACGAGTTTAATACATAACCTTTAATAGGATGAGGTGTGTAAGAATAGCAGCTTTAGCACAAACTTGGAGATCAGGTATAGCTGAGAAGCACAACTCTTAACACCCTTGTCACAACAGTATTCCTGCCACCCCAATGGTTGTATTTGACTAGTTAACATGCTGTGTGATAACGAAGACACTGAGTTATAGTATTACAACATAATCTAAAGTGAAATGGAAGAAAATGAATACAATATTCCATTAACGCAATTAATAGAACAAGTTCATATTGCATATTCTGCTGCTCCAAGCCTTTATTTCTACTTTGCATACAAATGCAAAAGCATGGGTGAGCCACTGGACTTACACAGAGGCAGGTACTGGCTGCAACTGGTGCATTGCAGCACCTGGCCTACCCCGGCACTGAGGCTCCTGCTGCGAGGGCTCATTCAGAACACAGAGGAACAACATCAATCACAGCCGCTCAGCCTGCTCCTCTCTCCGGCCTGTTATTTCGCACACGCCTTATGCCGCAGTCACCGGCTACACCACCCCGTTTCCATCTGACACCGCGGACGCTAAGTCCTCGATTACCCAAAGATTCGGATTTAATGGCTAACTCTTTTTGTCCCTCGACAGGAAACTGAAATATCCCTTAGGGATACCAACCGGCTCTGTCTGACATTGAGCCGAACGGTTTAAAGAGATTTGATCACCTCTTTGAAGGAGAGTGTGTAGGATTGAATTACATCTAATGTTGAAGTTGCATGTCGCTGAATACTCCCTCACCTGACTTGACCCCAAACATGGCGCAGAGCTAATGATAGCCTTCAGTTACTATTAAGAACATACTATGGAAGCATGGTGGCTGCATCTGTGGTGAGGACCTATTCCTGAAGGGCGCAGTGCATGTATTTTAAATGAGTATGTCAATAGAAATGGAAATGATTGCATCAACATTTTACACACTGCACCTTTATCCCTTTTAACACTGCAACCACATTGCTCTGTCGGCGCTGTCCCTCACAAATTTGACTGTGCAACAAATAATATTGTGCGCACCAATCAGGTATCCTCGTTTGGTCCTCTGTGATAATCACAATACGTTTCCTTGTCTAAGCACTCGTCATCACTCTTTAATCCCCTGAAACTCCTCGGATCCCCCCCCACCCCCTCCCTTTAGTCAACACGCTAATCCAATAAACCACCTATACCCATGAGCTGTCTTGCATAACAAGCGTGGCCATCCCATGTCTCCCCTGTGACCAGGTGAGCACAGGAGGGAAGGGTTCATTTCTGCCTGAGAGCACACGCCAGGGACAGGACCTGTCAGGAAATTAGGCAGCAGCCACTCCTCGGTAATTCTCTAGGCTCACATGAAACAACAAGATTCGAGGTTTGTGAGACATTGGTGCAAAAGTGCAAGGGACAGAGAGTGGCAGTAAAGGCAGAGAAAGTGGGAAGGGCAACTTTGAAGACTGAGCCCTGCCTCCCACTTTGTTTCCTCTCGACATGACGAGACAGAAAGACAGTTGGGCAGGCAGGGGGTTGGGGAGGTTGCAACTGGGGCATCCGGTTGGGACTCGGGTTACAGTATCCCATGACGCTGCGTTTTGTTGTTGTTGATGTCTCAAGCTGAGAGCTTCCCTCTCTCCCCCTCCTGCCCCCCCCCCCGCCGCCGCCCCCCCCCCCCCCCCCCCTTCCTCTCTCCGTGCTTCCGAAAGGGCCCGTCTTTCCATTTTTAAACACCGGGGTTTATCTGCCGTCATGGAAGCTATGCTTAACCTTCCCTCACCTCAGATCCCCCCCTAACACCACTATACCACCAGTACTACTACAGGCAGGGGAAGGCCACGCAGCTCCCTACTCGGTTACACGCGTGCAATTTGAGAGTCTAGGAGTAGAGTGGAGTTATGAGTTTTTACAGGAGTACTCTCTTGGCAGTGCAGAGGGCTCTAATCTTGACATAGCAATTAAAATAAGAGGGCTGGGAAATGCGAACCAAAGGAATCATAATCTTTTAATTTTGATGATGTCAGTCAAATCTGCCTCCTGGTTTGATATCTCATCTCAAAATGCAGCTTACATTTTTTTTATTGGTGATTCATTTGCCCGCCTGTCCACCTCGATTATGTTTATTTATAGAATTTCCACCTTTTTTGAAAGTAATTATTTTTCATTGATTTTGAACCCACCCAAACGCCTGTTAGACAGCTATTATTATCATTTCCTCAGTACGTGCTGAGCATTCACACGGAGCAGGCGCTAAATGATCTGTTACCTTGTCAAGGAATTTGCGAAGTGACGAAATAGTCAAGTGTTAACTTTGGAAGCGAGAGTTTTTGTCTTACAAGTCAATGAGCAACCAGTGTAACATCACATTACAGAAAGAGTACTGTTTATCCCAGATGTTCTGTCCGGAGGCGGAGCCAGGGGTTGGTCAATGGTGGTCGAGGCCAGCAACTAGATCCACAGCAGGTCCTCACATAAAAGAATAAGATGTTAGTTTCTGTGCCGCCCCCTGTGTGAGTAATGGTCTCACTCCGGCCACCCCAATGAGAATTGTTTCCCTCAACTATTGCTCTTAAAAGTTTGCTCCGCTGCAAGTGAAAACTAGAAAATACCACGATCTTCGATCAGACGGTTGACTTCAAATTGATTTTAGTCAACTGAGATTGTCTCAGGTGAACTGTAGCGCTCTATTTACATCTCGTGTCCGACCAGGTCTCGCGCAGCTTTGTGAGTCAGTCTGTCGAAAAAGATTCTTTGATTCTTTGGTGTATCTCCTACTTGCTATTCTGCACTGCAGTCAGCCGCTCGAAAGATACAATGGAGGCTTGAGATGCTCCTGTCATATCCCAAGACATTCTCTTTACACGACGCAGCAACTGTGTTTTGAAAAGGACGTGTGTTTCGCTGGAGTAACAGTGCCGGACGGGGGCATCGCTCTGATGGTGAAGGCTTCTAAACACAAAGTAGGAGGCAGAGATGCCTCTCACCGGTTGCAAAACAAAAATGATTGTTTGTAGTTGTTGGAGAAGACGGAGGTGGACGTTTTTTTACATGCAACCCACATGCAAACCTGATTGGATGTGTTGGTTCAGCCAACGCAGCTCCAGCCCACTTTGTTGAACTCGGTGTGGGGGGATTTGTACAGTTTCACAGTTTATCCATTACAGCACCATTACAGAATCCTTGTGTCACACACTATATAACTAAAGCCTGTACATCTAAAGGTCTATTTGTTCTGGTTTTCCTACAGGAAATAGAAATGATACGGTTGCTCTTTACTGACTCATCACATTTTGACCAGCTCAAACATGTCAACACCTCTTGAGTTTGTTTGTGCTGAGAGAGGATTCTTTCCCCGCCCCCTTAATAGAGCATCTTTGTTTCCATTTTGCAGGATATGAAAAGACGGAGGACACTCCAGAGAAGACGTCCTTAGCCGACCAAGAAGATGCCCGATTGATATACCTCAACCGGCCGCAGTTCACAAAGTTTTGCAACAATCGAGTCAGGTAAGGAGTAGTTCTCATGTAAACATGTGGAAATGCATTAGATTGAACATTACAATTGGAAGCATAAGCAACGGGGAATTGTTGGCGTATCTGTTGGGTTGGCAAATCCCCGTGTAAGGAAACACTAACCTACTTTTGGGTCTTACCACTGCTGGGGTGGTTTTCCTATTGAGCTCCTCAATATGAGTCATGTGAACTTCATTTGACCAGAGAAATGTCTTACTGTCCTGAAGCCTCAAAGTGGGTAAATCCTCTGGAGCAAACTTTGTTCTAATTCCACTTAATAGAAAAATGACTTGCATATGTTAGAATATGATACTAACTTTCATAAAACATTGTACATTTCATAAATTGCACAGGTTCATAGCCTCGGTGCTTGGGTTAGGTGCATCAGGCACCTCAAGAATACAATATTTACAGCTTTGTTTTCAAAGTCGAATTTCTCCATTTCTTATATTCTCTGGGAGGCAGTTAACTCACATTGTATATTCACATTTGATTTGTTGCCCTTATGGCAGCCATTTGTGCCACCCAAGCAGTGGTAATGACAGACCCTGAGGATGTTTACAGCTCTGTAGTGGTCTGTGTGACGGTTGTTGCCCCCTTCAAAGTAAAACACACAGCTACCGTTCGTCTTCGGACATGGTGCTATTTGTTGCCGTGTTCAAACTGCCGTTGACTGTCGGTCTCATTGAGTTATACAATGGAGAGTTGCCTTGGACCCCACACCAAGCTATGGAAGAGAGTTGAAAATGAACTTCTTTGTCAAAACAACAAAACACAGAGACAACATATAAGGGTTTAATTAACAACTGATGTAGATAAACTTGATCTCAAGCAGACTTTTTTTGCCCGTGTTATTCCAAAATAAAACAAAGTTCCACTCAAAATTCACCCTCAGATTGTGTTGTCATCAGAATTTTGCCTGGCCGTCTCTGCTATTTTGGACTCGGTAACGTCGGCCCAGGAGCCATCGGTGCTTATCATGGTGACCTGCAGCATAACTGGCCACTTTGCCTTTAACCTCACATTAACCTTCACAGTCACAGGCAAAACAGTACGTAAGCTTCCGCTATGAGGCAGCTCCTTAAATGTCATCCTGGGGAGACTTCCCCTGAAGGCAAGAGATCATTTTTTTAATGTTGAATAAAGAAATATTGTTTGAACTCTGACCTTCTCCGATGTGTCAACAAGCAGGAAGTGTAATGCGGAATTTACCTTTTTAAAGAAAAAGAAAAAAAAGTACATTTAACCTTTTCCATGTGTCTTTTGAAGACATGGCAGTCACAGTTACACAGTGCAGTGGTTTTGATGATGACAGCCATGACCTCTCCTCAGCACAAAAGGTTTCTCCACAGGTACAACCCATGACAGCCCCCTTTACCGTATGATATCTGACGAGCAGTTTTCACGATCGGTATCACCAGCGCTGCATCAGTCCATATCTTTCAGTCCGGCCTCTTTTTCCTGTTATTCCTCTCGGAGGCGTGCGGCGCTTTTGGTGTTAAAGGTCAGGATTTCATATGTCGGGGTGCTCTCTCTCTCTCTCTCTCTCTCTCTCTCTCTCTCTTTTTCATGAACTATTTTTGATAGTGTTCCCGCAGCATGAGCAGTTTGAGACATACTTTATTTCGGAGTTCGTATAATTTAGTCCTGCGTCAACATATGGATTTAATCAACTTTAATTGATTATTAAACTACTTGGAAAAGCATGACACAAATCTCAGAAAAGGTTGGGGCTCTACACAAACAATATTTTGCCACTCTTGTTGCATTATATACACTATATACACTTCATTAAGTGCACATTGTCCAAGATATTACACTTTTTATCAAAGAACAGCTGGAACTGATTAAAATGCTGCTTTTTTCTATTTACCCAATTCATTGATTAAGCCAAAAAAGCTACAAATCGCAATAATGAGCTCATACTACCGACATCTCTACATGTTATTGAAGATCTTTTTGTTTATTCAGTTTCTATCGACCCCTGTCGAGAATGTATTAGAGCGTTAGTAGTTTGTCTACAGTGCCAAATGGTTAATGATTCAATTGCACCTCTCCTGAGAATTATTATGGTAAAACTGTGAAAGTCTGTTTTTCAAAATAAAGTGTATTACATGTTTTGTGACCTTACCAGAGGCGGTCATCAATGCAGTGGTTCACTTGTCCCTGATACCACAGCAGGCTCAGGCAGCCGGAGCTCACACCGTTAACACAACAAACACTCGAAGATCATTATCATTACAATCTCACCACCTGTCTATGATGGTAATCGACGTGGTCGTGCAATTTCATCAGTTTTAATATTGTCGTTCTGAAGATGTGAGGTTACGAAACTGCAGCACAGCTAGTAGACACGAAACCCTGAGCTTGGAAGCCCCCTTGCGTGTTAATGTCTCTTTGAGCAGCCCTCGTTCCAGGAAGCACCACTTCTGGATCTGACTTGAATTCATTCATGCCGTGTCTTTTAAAAAAATGACCTCTGAAACTTGAGTTGTTCTTGCGGCATTTCAGCGGTGAAGCCCGCCGCTCGCAGCTTCCTCTTTCACTCGTCCTTGTAGTTTTCAAATTCCAAATGTGCCCCACACATTGGCCTCGGGCCTTGAGAGGCTGGGGGCTGTGGAGCAGCTCCAAAGATCTAATTTGTTGCACAGGATTGGTTGCTGTCTGCGAGTGACCTGTGCAGACGGCAACAGGAGCAGGGGCCGCTGATAAATGGTGAATCTAATCTTACGAGAATACGAAGTTGCCTTCCTGGTCCCCTCCTTTCATTTGATCCAATTCTGCCTGTGCTGCAGCATCAGACCTGCGCAACACAACACAACACAACACCCACATGCACACATGGAGCCGCTTCGTCAAATCACAGAGGAACCTTGGTCGTACTAGTATGCGTGTGGATTGTGGCCCTACTCACCATTTTACTGTTGTGTAACCATGAACTGCAGATACAGCATGTCTCATGTGGAAATGAGACACAATTGGACGCAAATACATGGTCCACATTACGCACACAACACAAAACTAGGGTATAGGTAAATACCCTGGGTTTCTTAATATCTCTAATGCTCCATTGTGAGTGACGTGGTCCTGGTCCTGGTCCTGGTCTTGGGTCTGGGGTCTGGGGTCTGGCACCGCTCTTGCCCTGTGTGGATACTGTAACATTCAAGGTGGAATGAAAGTGGACAGCATGTCCCCTCTTTGTCTCAGCAATGTCCACAGCTTGTAAGACTTGCTGATGTCATGGCTTCCTAGGGAAAATGTATTGGTTCCAACTGGGAACCAACTTCTTTTCCTGGTTCTGAACCAATTCATTTTGTACCAGCTGGGAGGAAGTGGTTAGAAGTGCTTCTGCCTGCTCGGTTCTCCTCCACAGTAGATTTTTTTTTCATCATAGGGTCTAAAATACAGAAGTAGTTCTCCTCATACTCTCATACTACAAGCCAAACTTCTTGGCGCCTCATGAAAGGGTGTGAAGTCGGAGGACTTTCCTCTGTAAACATGTCAAACCAGCTTCATGTTATCCGTTTGTAAACGTGTGCGAGGTTCCGATCCATGGATTCTGCTGCTATTTTTTTTGGTGTGTGTTTTCTTTAACTTGGCAAGGGAGCACATCAGGATGTTTGCGGTTGTATTTGCGATCCGAGTGACCTTCTTTTTTCTTTTTAGTGGCCCCTCGCAGCCAGTTTAACATCTTCAAAAACAAGATTGTTGTTCGCCATATTCCGATCATGGAAGTTTTACAAGTCTAAAAGTAGGGCAGACTTGTTGCCAGATGTCATAAAAGAATAACCGGTTTGTCTTTACAGGTTAACCTGTCATGTGGCCACTGATCAAGGAGGGAATCATAAGGAACAACATGAAAAAAAAAAAAAAAAAAAAAAATTTATTTATATATATATATATATATATATACGTATGTTTTGAGTGTATGTGTGATTCCTGGGTGTTTCACTGTTTAGATTAGACACAGGAAAGTGTGAGTCAAACAGGAACTATACTCAACTCACCAAGAAATGTTTAGTTGACATCTGTTTCGACTCCAAAGTCAAACCAAAACAAATACTTGGAGTGACATACTGTGATGTCAGACTTTTGTTGACGTATGGTGTTTAAAAAAAACCAAAAAAAAAACCTCCTCTGATCCGCCCTGCTCCGCCTTTAATCAGGTTAACTGTGAGTAATCGGAGGAAGTGCCTGTCACGTATCGCCTTGACCCTCCGGGCACTGCCAGGAAATAAAGCGTAAGATCCATTATCATCCATTAAGACGAGTTGTAAATGAGTCCTTTATCTGTCCCTGCCTCCGTGGAAGATGGTTAGTGTATAAGAGTAACGAGTGAACATAAGGCATGGCCTGCTTCACTCTTCTACCCCCTCGTGAGCTCCCACTCTTTCTTTGCATCTCGAGGGATAGGCTGAATGACCGGGGTGAACGGGGGGTTCAATTATATAAACATTAGATCATGTCAATTGCGTGACATAAGTATTTCACAATAGGTTGTTGTTGATAGATGGAGAATGCAGGGAAGCCGTGATGAGAGTGAGGATTTGCTAGCATGTCCTTTTTAGAAAATCGCAGCAGGAATCATAAACATAAACATAATTCCACACAGCCTTTATTCCCTCTCACTGATACAGGAAGTGGGACATGCTCTAATCTTATTTCACTTCCTTGTAATTACATTCTCACTCATTATGTTTATTGGCCTCTCAGCATAATGCGGCAAATGTTGAGCCACTTGATACATATGCAGAGGAAAAACTAAGTACAGTTAAATAAATGACATGGCATGAAATGAATGGGAAATCTCCCGCATCGCTTTGAAACATCACCTTATGTTACGAAAAAATGAAATATTTCGAAAGTTAAATACTGTTCAAGTAAATATTTGACCTAGTTATAGTTTTGCTTTGGGGCATTTCAAGCTGCTCAGTTAAAAAAAAAATCAAATGGCTTAGAAACTTTTGATTAACATATTCTTTTAAATCACCGTTTGGGGAAAAAGCAGAAGCTTGTCAACTTGAATAAAAGTGTCGGGACCTCGGTTCATTTCTAGTTACATTTCTATCATGATTTATCATAAAACATCAAGACGACTGAACCTACTGAAATCTGAGCCTGAGAGGAGTACGACCTCTATACAACACATGGATTCTGTACTTTAGAATATTACCCTTCCCTCACATAGATGAGCATACTGACACAACAACATCAGGCTAATGGCCAGACCTTGTCTGTGTGTGTGTGTGTGTGTGTGTGTGTGTGTCTGTGTGTGTGAGCCTGGTGTTACGTTGTACTGCTGTCGGAACAATGCCTTGCTCTGACTCACTCCGCTTTCGCTCCATCTCCGACAGGCTCCGCTGTACCGGGCTGCCATGACGACGCTAAATGTGAATCTCCTTCTTCTGTAATTAGCTTCCACACATGGCCAGCCCACTTGTATAATTTGACATTCTGCTCCTGGGACGAGGACAAACGTGCCCGTCAGATACCATTCGGACCCACAGGAATAACCCCC
>JAFBJT010106269.1:57485-70574 GCA_016785325.1 Chascanopsetta lugubris
CACCTCCAAAGTTGACCATGGGAGTCTCCGGGGACTGACTCACCTTTGGTGTCCGCCTCAAGTGGCCACCCTGTGAACTGCACACTACACATAATGGCTCGGTTGCAGCGGGAAGAACACTGCCTTGACTTGCTGCAGCGTTAATGTGTCCTCTCTTTTATACACATTCTCCGCAAAGCCCGACTTTGAATAATTGATACTTGCTACATCTTCATCATGCATTTTGTAGCAGCAGCAGCAGCAGCAGCAGCAGCAGCAGCTTCTGTGCTACATCTCTGTTTGGTCCCAGCAACTCTTTCAAAAAAATAAGGTCAAACGGAATAACACATTTGACCAAATATATATAATACATAATATATAGCTAGTCCAGTGCTTCGTTATGATTGTTACGCTTTTGGAGCTTTATTGTTTTGCTTAAGGTTCGTGCGCTGGACAGAACCCTGTGTTATGGCCCCCGATAGATTTTGGACCGGACAAACACAGTGTGAATATCCATGACTGCCGCGACCTATTGGCTTTGTGTCGTGCTCCTACGCCATAAATCGTCACTTTGTGTTGCGTCATCCGCCTCTGCCCCTTTCCTGACCTCTGCAGACACCACTCATTTAATTGACTGGACTGAGCAGCAGCAGCAGCAGCAGTAGCAGTAGTAGTAGTGGTGGTAAGTGGTGGTGGCTCTGAAGCGTTGATGGGTGATCTCACACCTACACATACACCTATAATATGGATGATGAGCCACAAGGAAACTGGTCCAGTGATCAAATGCATGATGCTCTCTGCTTATTTACATATGATGTCATCCAGGGATCTACAGCCATGTTTGACGAATGTAGTTGTTTATTATACGTAACCTCTGTTTTTTTTATTTTTTTAATGAATGAATGAATGAATTTTTACAATGTATTAGATCAAACACAATGATATGTAGTGTGTTTATACTTTCAGCAGCGACAGCTAACGCCCTCCTGCTGTTTACTCTCAGTGCCTCCTCAGCGGCACCGTACGATGTGTTCTGCCTGTTTTTCTCTCCCAGCCGTTGAGTTCTTCTTTTTAACCCCCGACTGTGGAACTCACGTGTATGTGTCTCTTTGTCGTCTGCCAGGCGGTGCACAGCAGTAACCCTCTCATTTCCACAGGTTGATGTGGGCGATGTTATTAGAGTAAATGGCAGTGATTTCGTTCCCGCGGATGCTGTCATTCTTTCGTCCAGGTATCGGAGTCCTCCGCTCCCCCGCTGCCAGACCGTGGGGAGCGTCTCCTCTCTCCTTCCTCCTTCCCCCTCCTCCTCCTCCTCCTCCTCCTCCTCCTCCTCCTCTCTTTGCTCTGCCTAAAGAAATGGTGGATGGACAAAGGATCCAAAATTTTAAACTGCCACAAAATGTACACAACCATCATTTCTTCAGGTTGCGCGTTGGTAATGTGATGATGTTTTAAAAAAAAAAAAATTGAATTGACCAATCATGTCAAACCCTACCTCCTTCGCCTTTTTTCGAAAAACCATTGAGACCTGTCGTCAATCGAGTTAGAGCAACTCATACTCTATTATTGATTACATCTCTAATGATTTTGTTGAACTTAATCGTGAACGTTGCAGGATGTATCTGAATGGTTTTCTGAGAAGGTGAACCGAGGACCAATCATTCCCTCTAATCCCACAGGACTGATCATTGTGCTCTTCTCATCTCCCGTCAACTGAAACCGTTGTCTCTCTCCCCTTTTCATGTGTTGTTGTCTGTCTGTGTTTGATTTCCTCCCCCTCCCCCTCCCCCTCTCATCCTCTCCCTCCCTCCTCCCTCCGTGCGATCAACCGCCACACCCTCTCTATCTCGCCCCCCCCCCCCCCCTGCTGGCGTGTGGTTGCTAATGTCAGGTGGGCGTCGGGGAAGTGGTCCGAGCTGCAAACGGGGATCACCTCCCGGCCGACCTCGTCATTCTGTCGTCCAGGTCAGGAAACCAGCGAAGCGACCCATGAAGCGGCGGTGGGAGAGGAAAGGGGCCGCGTGCAAACGTCCTTAGCGCTTCTGTCCGTCCCAAACGACTCCAAATATTTAACTTTCCCCTACGTGAGGGAAACGAAGGGGCCGCTGATGATTCTGGCAGCAACTTGATTTCCAAGTGCCACGGTCAACGGGCTCTGTGTTTTCCCCCCACTTTGCCCTCTCCCTCGTGGTTTGGCTGCGACACTGTCGGCCTTTTGATTATTTTTTTTTTTAGAGTCGTCTCACCGTCTTGTACTTTGCCTAACGACACAACGCACCGTATATAGAAAGTAGAGCCTTTTCTGTGTGTCCGAGGCCGAATGGAGACATGTGCCATCGCGGCACAGATCCACACGCTCCCCCTTCCTCTGAAACGCTGCTAATGGCTGTGAATCCAGTTCCCATTCCGCTGCACTTCCACGCATGGCTTCTGTGGCACCAGGAATGCCGCCGCTAAATCCGATGTGACGGTTCGCATGCGGTCACGTCCCAAGATGAGAATGTGACGGCCATCTTGGAAATGATTGTGAGGCTAACGCTCCGTGACATGTCGCTGCCACGTGAATGAGCCAGGCCTGTAATTCACACTCAGACGTGAATCAGTCTTTCGATTTCCTGTTTTCTGAAATCCACTTCCTGCCCGTTCCTGTTGCTGTTTCCAGACTAACAAAATAAGGGCAAGATTTGAAACCTCTCGACGTTTGTGGTTTGGCCCCGGTGTCCAAGTGTGTGTGTGTGTGTGTGTGTGTGTGTGTGTGTGTTTGATTGTGTGTGCCTGGCCCAGCTTTTCCTTCAGTTTAACCCATTCACTTTTCATTCACGATTCAAAGAGTAGCTAACCAGCGAGGCTGTTCCTTCAAACCTGTTATTTCTTTTAAAAAATGCTATTCAGTTCATTCTCGATCATTCTAGAGGTGCAAAGTGTAGGATTTAGTGACATCTAGTGGTGAAGTACCACTTACCTTAACCTATGGTTGCTCTCAGTTATCATGAAGGTTTGTAGTTCTGTAAACTCATGGCTGCCTCGATGGAGAGGTTTATCCCCGATATTAGATACGAACGCGAAGGGCCTATTCAAGGACGGTGTAACCAACCAGCTCAGACAGCCTGGTTATCTACCACAGATGATCGTTATATGTTCGGCCAATAGGAATTAGGAATCATTTCCATTACCCCCATCTTACGACCGAAGCGCTGTCTTTAGCGTTCTCAACGGATGCGAAGGACTGAGCCTCTGACGCTTTGCGTACGTGTGTCAGGCATCACTGTCAACTTACACAAACGACTTCATCGCCATGCTGAGGCAACCTCTTAATGTCTGTGGTCAGGCTCCCAGTGTCCTGATCCCTGTGTGTGTGTGTGTGTGTGTGTGTGTGTGTGTGTGTGGGTCGCTGTGTGTGTGTGTGTGTGTGCGCGCTTGGACCGGCTTTCCCTTTGAATAAATCACCCTATTAAAAGACAAGCGAACCAGCTCACCTTAAGCACCGGCCTGCTCTCACCCCCTGCCCCTGTGCCCAGAGTCTGTCTGAGGCCTGTTTGTCTGCTCTGATTGTTGTGCTCGGCATGTTGTGCCTGCTCGCCTCACCCCCAGGCCCCCCCCCCCCTCCGCCCGCCCGCCCACCCGCCCACCCGGCTCCGCCCCCCCCCCCCCCCATCCTCTCTTCCCCATCGCAGTATACTTGTCTCGAATAGACTGTTAGATTCCGGGGTACCGGCAAACCAAGGTGCGTTGCAGACCGCACATTAAAGGTGCAGTGCGTGAGATTTGGTTACATCTAGAGGTGAAGTTGCCAGTTGCACCTTTAGAACAGATGGTCAAAAGTGTAATGTGGTTTCATGCTCCTGAGTGGCCCTTTTTAAAGGCTGGCCTGCGGCATCTTTGTTTGTGGTGCCCTGGAATGACACGGTAGCTCTGGTGTGATGGAAAACTACATTTTAAGATCATCTGAAAATAAGATTATATAAAGTCATTTGATTCCTGTCATGTTGCTGACATTATCGTTCCAAGCCTTTGTGTCCTTTCCCCTCCACCACAGTGAACCACAGGGTATGTGCTACATAGAAACATCCAACCTGGATGGAGAGACCAATCTTAAAATCAGACAGGTGAGCTGATGTTTTTATTTGCTCAGAGAAAAAACATGAATCACAAATAAATAAACAAATAAACAAATACAAAAAATGAATCCATAATACTGTTGTAATTGCGTCCCCCCCCACCCCCAGGGTCTCCAGATCACCGCGGAGATCAAGGACATTGACAGCCTGGTTCGCCTCTCGGGGCGGATGGAGTGCGAGAGTCCGAACCGTCACCTCTACGAGTTTGTGGGAAACATCCGACTGGACGGACACAGGTGGGTCCAGGGGCGGAGCTGCATGTCTCTCTCTCTCTCTCTCTCTCTCTCTCTCTCTCTCTCTCTCTCTGATCAAGGACATTGACAGCCTGGTTCGCCTCTCGGGGCGGATGGAGTGCGAGAGTCCGAACCGTCACCTCTACGAGTTTGTGGGAAACATCCGACTGGACGGACACAGGTGGGTCCAGTGGCGGAGCTGCATGTCTCTCTCTCTCTCTCTCTCTCTCTCTCTCTCTCTCTCTCTCGCTCAGCTGCTCCACAGTCCATTAACCAGGAGCAGAGCCCATGTCAGCGCATTATGAGGTTTTAGTGATTAGTGAATTGTTGTGCTGAATAAATGGAAGCACCTGCTTCACTCATATTTAATTATGAGTGTTTGGTTTTGGCATCACGCTGTTACGATGTGCGCCGAGGTTAATCCATTGAATCCAGGTCAGAATGCTCTCCAACGCAGTCTGGCTCCTCTGTGTACCATTGTTGTTTCTGCTACGATTCAGGTTGGGTTGAGTTAACCTTTAAAGTAGGAGTGATAAGTACGAGTGTACCTTGATTGAAATGTAAACTTCATTTGGAAAGAAAATGTCAGATTTACCAGGTCAGGTTACCTTGTTTGTATTCAACCATGTGACATGATGGATTATGTTGTTGTATGGATTTTTTTGGGGTCATTATTTGTGTTGGCATATTAATCGTTAAGGAAATAAGAAGGTTCATGGTAAAGCAGTGAACCTGTGAGTGTCGCAATGCAATAATAGTCCGATGAATTGATCGGGTCTGTAGTTCTCCTGTGGGCCGTATGGCTGATCTGTGATTATAGGAGGTGTTTCTAGTTAAACTTCCGAATCCTCCGTGGCACAAGGGGGCGCTCTTTATCACACAAACCCCTCCACTTCCCCCTTTTTAAGCTGACGCCACTGTCGTATTCAGTGTCTGGCACTTGGGTGGACGGTACATGTCCCGAAGCAGCTGTTAGAACGGGCGGAGCTCCACAGAGCATTTCAGGGAGAGAGCGAATACAGTGTTGTGCTGAATAAATGGAAGCACCTGCTTCACTCATATTTAATTATGAGTGTTTGGTTTTGGCATCACGCTGTTACGATGTGCGCCGAGGTTAATCCGTTGAATCCAGGTCAGAATGCTCTCCAACGCAGTCTGGCTCCTCTGTGTACCATTGTTGTTTCTGCTACGATTCAGGTTGGGTTGAGTTAACCTTTAAAGTAGGAGTGATAAGTAAGAGTGTACCTTGATTGAAATGTAAACTTCATTTGGAAAGAAAATGTCAGATTTACCAGGTCAGGTTACCTTGTTTGTATTCAACCATGTGACATGATGGATTATGTTGTTGTATGGATTTTTTGGGGTCATTATTTGTGTTGGCATATTAATCGTTAAGGAAATAAGAAGGTTCATGGTAAAGCAGTGAACCTGTGAGTGTCGCAATGCAACAATAGTCCCATGAATTGATCGGGTCTGTAGTTCTCCTGTGGGCCGTATGGCTGATCTGTGATTATAGGAGGTGTTTCTAGTTAAACTTCCGAATCCTCCGTGGCACAAGGGGGCGCTCTTTATCACACAAACCCCTCCACTTCCCCCTTTTTAAGCTGACGCCACTGTCGTATTCAGTGTCTGGCACTTGGGTGGACGGTACATGTCCCGAAGCAGCTGTTAGAACGGGCGGAGCTCCACAGAGCATTTCAGGGAGAGAGCGAATACAGGAGCTGGAGCGGTGGACAGCATGAGGGAGCCCCAAGGGCAGAATTCACGAATAATCATTTCGTCATCTTTTTCCTTTCAATAGTTTACATGTTTGTATAACGCGTGTTCAAACACATCTCTTACGACAGCACGGTGGCGCTGGGTCCAGACCAGATTTTGCTGAGAGGGGCACAGCTGAGGAACACACAGTGGGTCCATGGTGTGGTGGTTTACACCGGACATGACACAAAGCTCATGCAGGTATCGAACCTTTGATTTCGGACCTCGCGCTTTTTGCAGTTTTGTGACGTCACGGCGTCGAGACCGTTCCAAACTCCAACTCACGTTCGAACTGATGCTGTCTGATGTTTTACCTTCGCCCAGAATTCCACTCGGCCTCCCCTGAAGCTCTCCAACGTGGAGCGCATCACAAACTTTCAGATCCTGGTGCTGTTCGGCTGCCTGCTGGCCATCTCTCTGGTCTGCTCCATCGGCCAAACCATCTGGAAGTACCAGTATGGCAATGATGCCTGGTACATGGATCTCAACTGTAAGAATCCAAACAGCCCAAGGCTGCACCTCTTTATTGCACATATTTTGTCTCACTTGTCCATATCAGCTTATTTCTTTGTCTTTTTGAGTTCTTAAATGCTGGTATGTGTCCTGTCATTTTATTTTCGTTTTCCCCTTCAGTTAAACTACCTTTTGCATTACAAGTGAAATATGTGGCAATGCGGGAATAAGTCAATTCCCTGTTAAAGTGAGAGCAGAACAGCTGTGACATGCGTAGATGTGTATGTTTGTGGATGAGTGAAACAGAAATGGTTGAATATCACTGCGCTGCTGTACCTTTTTGTTCCTTTCTAATGTTCTGTTTGATTTTGTTGTTTTCTTTGTTGTCGTTTTTTTAACAGCTCCAGGTAACAACCATTTAAAAGCCTTGGCCATCCGTGAATGACCCTCCCTTACTAACCCCTTACTGAAGCTCTGCCTTTGCTAAGCAAATGAAGCCCCCTACCCTCGCCCCCTATATGGTTGCCCTACTTTGTATGGGCCCATGCCATGGACAAGCACATACCAGGGATCCAACAATAGGTTTTTCCCCTCCAGCTCTCTTATACCTTCGTCTAGTTATTTTCAGTGCCTGATGCAAACAGTGTCTCACTTTTCCTCCATTTTTTTTAAAAGCCACGTTAAACACTTTGCAGATCCCAAGCTTCAGACCCTCATCCTCTACCCCCTCCCGCCGCGCCCCCCCCTCCACCCTCCTCCTCCTTCTTGTATTCTGCAATAGAAACAAATAGCAGCATTTACTGTGAGAGAGAGATGAGGTCGTGCTCAGGAAGGTTTCATAGCAGGAGCCTGATACGTGTTTATTGCTGGAACACAACATGTAGTGCACCCCAAGGGGCAGGAGCTGACATTTTCTAAATGCCTCTGCTGCCTCCTCTCCTGGTGTGGATTTTCTAAAAGGACAGACAAAGTGGGGAGGGAGGGAACGAGAGAGAGAGAGAGAGACAGAGAGAGAGAGACAGAGAGAGGTGGAAACCAGCGTGATGTATTCTTAGAAACTCTATCCAAGGTGATTAAGCTGTGGTGAAGCTCTGAACCTGGTATGCAAAGTGATTATCGTGGCTCTCTGGCCATTACTCTGTTCCCTGATAGGCTTGTGTAGGAGAGGTTGTGCCCTGGTCAATTGAAGCCTGCATTACGACTTGTGCTGCCCCTTTTTTCACCATTAGGTTCCTATTGATCTCTGCAAGGTTTGCTCCACTGCTGCACTAAAAAAACAACAAAAAAACAACAACCCTCAATCTCAAAACACCACCCCCCTTCCCCGACGATACTCTGACCAGGGGAGTGCAAGTCATAAAGCAGGTGTCCATCTTGAGACTTGACTGTACTTCCATGAGGAGCTGTTGAGACTCGGTCTAGCGCATATTATCCAACCAGTGACAAAAGAGAGGGGTGGGGCTATTGTCAAATCGATCCCCCCCCCAAAAAAAAAGATCCTTTTTTTTCCTAAATCACAGTAATGATCACTTAGGTGGTGACAGGACATCACATTAGCTTGTTTGTGTCGGACGCTTGCCATCACACATGCCTGCCTGCTGGATCATCCGTTTGACTTTGACCCTTTGCGAAAAAACGCTGACACGGCACATCACTGGCATTAAGCACCTTTACATCTTTGCCACTTAATTTTATGCAGATGAAGAAAAAAAAAATTCATGCCGCCCACAGTACGACCATCAATTACCACCACTAGTTTTGCAGGTGGTTACACAGTTATCTCCATATCATTGAATTAATGCTGACTGGCCACTACATGCGCAGCATGCTGAATTTTTACCCTCCTCTGCTTCAAGCTTCATTTGGCCTCCATGCTGTCGTGTATTCACCATGCAAAGCCAATGAAAGCCTGCAGTCCTTACAGACACACAGTTAGCAGTTAAAGGTGCGGTGTGTGAGATTTGGTGACCTCCCGAGGTGAAGTTGCGTGTTGAATCCGTCACCTCACCCTTCTCAGCATGAAGGAGAACCTATGGTAGACTGCAGTTGTCATTCAAACTCAGACGACGTTTACTACTGTAAAAACATGGCGGCCTCCATAGAGAGGACCCCCCCCCCCCCCCCCAGTGTAAATATACATTAATGGTCTCATTTAATGGTAATGGAGAAAAAAAATACAACATTTAGGTGATGATGAATTTATGAAGATGTCAGTATGTAATTGTTTTGTAATATTTTAAGACCATAATATCACACACTGCACCTTTAAGGTCCTGCACCAATTGGAAATACTTGTCAAATAAAATGTCCAATCATGCACCTTTAGCACTAATTTGCTGCCATGTTGCTGTGAATCTGACACAACATATCAAAAGTACACTGACACATCTGTGACATGTGCACGTCCTGGTTTGCTCTGGTTTGATTTGATCAAATGACTCGACTGCTCCGATATAGTTTCATCATCACATCTGATAATAGTAATAATAATAATAATAAGAATAATAATAGTTGCATAACACCCCATAAGAAGCCAGCCTCTAGAACCGAGTTAAATTTAGGCATTAACACTAAAACTGCTCTGCTGGCATAATCCACCCACTCTTTTCCACTCCTTCTTGGTTGAGAATTTGCCTTGGACTGACTCTCCCTCCTTTGTCTTGAGAGCATCCAGTTCGTTTGTCTTCCTCCCCACATCTGAAAAAAAAGTGTTCCCTCCTCCTCTTCCTCCCCCACCTCCCCCTCCCCCCTCCTCCTCCTCCTCCTCCTCTTCCTCCTCCTCCTCCTCCTCCTCCTCCTCCTCCTCTATGTGTCGTCGTAGAAGTAGCCTCCATTCTATCACTTCCTCTGTGCCATCCACTTTTTTGTTTTGCAAATCGTTCTGTCATGGGGAAGGGCTCTCCCTCTCAACTGCAATGCTAAGATCAAGGCTTGGGTTGAGGAAGGTAACATTTGCACCTGCAGCAAGCTGAGGAAAGGTAAATCACATCCCTCCTGTTCTCATGTTTGGTGTCAGTGGGGTTACATGTTGATCATTGCCAATCCTTTGGATTTTCCTTTTGGGGGCGGGGTCCAGCATCATTTTTTGCATAGTGCTTTGTGGAATTCATTGCCTGGATCATGCTGGATGCCAAGGCTGCTGCTGTGACACTTAATGACATTGGAGACGTACTCCAGTCCCTCCTTCCGCTTTACTTTGAATCTCTGGGGACTTTAAATTGGATTGCTAATCGCTGGAAGATGAGGTTGGCTGGAAGATAAAAAAAATAAAAAAAAAAGGAAAGAAAAGAAAAAAAGGTTAATTCCAGCTAATGGACAACGTTAGACCCAAACCATTCCTCTGCATTGGGGTAATGTTGATCATTGGCTGGAAGTAGCTTTGGGCATTTTCACTGAAACTCACTGATACTGACGGATCCATGCAGCACTGATGAGTCTCCTGTGTATCACTCCCCTCTGTCCGTAACTCTCTCCCCATGACAGATGGCGGGGCTGCTAACTTTGGCCTCAACTTCCTCACCTTCATCATCCTCTTCAACAACCTCATCCCCATCAGTCTGCTGGTCACGCTGGAGGTCATCAAGTTCATCCAGGCCTTTTTCATCAACTGGGTGAGTCGAAGTTTGAACTGAGCTCAAAGGGGCAGTGTGTACGGTTTGGCGACCTCGAGAGGTGAAGCCGCGCGTTGTATCCGTCACCTCACCCTCGCCCTTCTGAGGATGCAGGGGAACCTGTGGTCGACTTCACTTGTCATTAAAACTCAAAAGATGTGTAGTACGTCCAGTCAGAGCCGCTGTAAAAAAAATTGGCGGCCCCCCGTAGAGAGGACCCCCTCTCAATGTAAATAAACAATTTTAGGGTAATGGAAAGAAATAATACATTTAGGTGATTATAAATTCAGGAAAAATGTCAGTATTTCAACAGTCATTATTTTGTAATATTTTCAGTGACCAAGTGACAAAATTGTCCGAAATCGAACACACTGCACCTTTAAAGAAGATGTTGTTTGATCATATTTTATTACTCCCCAATGAGTCGTTGATATGGAACTCCATTCTCACCACCATGTTATTTTTAACTATGACGTGCATCTTCTCCGTGAGCCACTGTTTGCTGAGAAATTGACCATATAAGGTCATAGAGTTCTGTTGACAACTTGTTGGTGAAAGAGCTGGGACTCGAACATAAATGCCGCTGTACAAATTCTATAATTACCATCATTCACATTTTCAGTACATCGCAAAATACATATTGCAGTATTTTCCATCTACTCATCTAAATCTTAGACTCACCTGACTGGAGTGATTCAGGGAGTAGCTATATATATATTGTGCTCTCTTATTTTGTGCAACTAGGTCAACCTCCTCAGACTTTTTGTTTTTTTTCCAACTTGTCCCAAAGTTATTCTGAGCTCTTTTCATTCATTAAATATTGAATAGACATTTTTTTTTGGGCCAGGAATTTTTCGCCACATTCTCAGCACGTCAGTCTACCGGTCTCCTCGTGCGGCCTCCGGAATATGTCCGATGGGGAGCGAGACGGGCCTCAGTCCCGTTAATCCTCGTCCGCGTTTCTATTCGTTTGATTCAGTCACGGCGCCGCTAAGTCTGTTTATATCCCTGAAAAGCTGATGGCTGTTGTTTCAGGACACCGACATGCTCTACGAGCCCACCAACACGCCTGCCATGGCTCGCACCTCCAACCTGAACGAAGAGCTGGGCCAGGTAAACCCCCCCCCCCCCACCCGAGCGCAGCCTCGCCACGAGTCGCGCCGCATCCGTCAACCCTCCTCCTTCTCTCCGCCACAGGTGAAATACATCTTCTCCGACAAGACGGGGACGCTCACCTGCAACGTCATGCAGTTCAAGAAGTGCACCGTCGCCGGCGTGACTTATGGGTGAGTCCCCGCTTCCTTCCCCCCTTGCCCTCCCTCCTCCCTTCCCTCTCTCCCTTCCTCCCTTCCTCCTCCCTGCTCCTTTGCACCCTGTACCCCCTCCCCCCCCATCCCCCTCACACCTCCCTCCCCCCATCACCTTCATTAAATGCAGAGTGTGCATCGCGGTACATCTGGCGTCTCTCTCTCTCTCTCTCTCTCTCTCTCTCTCTCTCTCTCTCTCTCTCTCCCCTTCCTTGCCTCCTCATTAGCAGCTGCATCAGTGCTCCTCTCGACATAAACTATAAATAAAAGGCGGACAGACGTTTGCAAGCAGAGGCACTTTTCTCTCTCCTTCAGCGCCGTCGCTCTGTCGTTTTTCACGTGGAAGGTGTCGACCGTGTTTTTCCCCGCGCAAGGTCCCGAGCCTGACAACATGTTGACACGAGTGAGGAAAAATAGTCTGGGTAACGGGGAGGACATGCACAGAAGGCTTGTACCGACGCACACACAAATGCTGTGCACGTTTCACCTTTTTGTTTTCTTTTTAAAGGTGCAACCCGTAAGATTTCGCTCCTTTCGTCACCCCCAAAAAATGTCCCTCTGGCATTTGAATGAATTTATAATCACCTAAATGTATGATTTAATTTCCACCACCCTGAAACGAGCCCATTCATGTATATTTACGTGAGGAGCGGGTCCTGTCTACGGGGGGGGGGGGTCAAGGGGGGGGGGGGGGGGGGCATGTTTTTTGCATTAGCGGACAACTGAAGTCTACCACAGGTTCTCCTCCATGCTCAGAAGGGTGAGGTGATGGATGCAACATGCGACTTCACCACCAGAGGTCACCGAATCGTACACACTGCACCTTTTCACGGAATATTCCCCCGATTTGTTCCCGGTGCTCAGATTATGAGCCCGGCTGGATGCGGCACAAGTGGGAGAGAGTGAGAGTATCTGTGCAGAAGCAAAGCAAGTGCAGGCGTGACAGTACGTGATTAATCCCATTAGGATTCAATTAACATTCTGATTGATGAAGTGCGAGCTGAAGGACAAAGGGGAACTACTTTATCTGGAGCTCTGGTTTCCCAAGCTCTCATTACGCTGCGAGTGCTTCATGAGCGTATTTGACTGTTGTTTGTGGGTCAAGAATTCAAAGCCACTTAAGTCAGGACACAGCCTTGTGTTTTTCAGGTGTTGGTGCTGATGAAAGGCAGATGTGCCATTTTGTTGTTGTTGTTGTTGTTGTTGTTGTTGTTTTTTAACATTTGATTTACTTGACTGTAATTGGGTCGAGCCTGCGAGTCACCAGGGACACACGTGCTCTCCTCCCCGCTCCGATCGGAGTCAGACATCAAGCTCTCCTCTGTCCGTCGCTGGAGATGTTTCCCTTTGATTGTGGGGAAGCAGGACTCACTCACTCCTTCACTCCTCTCGTATGCAAATCATTTATTAAAGATGAGCAGGTTTCAAAGCAGGTGGAAGAAGGACCAGTTCTAATGAGGCAAAGCTGCCATTTCTTCTTCTCCTTCCTCCTCTGGTTTCACATGATGGAAGTATGGGGGCTAGTTTTAGAGGGCGTCCATGGTGCAGATCATCTATTTTTATATTTTTCAAAAAAAGAAAAGAAAAAAAGCACATGAATAAAAAAATATATATATATATATATATATAT